>CANNZV010006192.1:0-19905 GCA_947561585.1 Caprella mutica
CAGCTGGAAATGGCAGCGGTACCTACAATGTAGTTGATATTACGAACGGCAATGCTATTTTGGCAACAGGAAATGCCTCTCCAATTTCGGTAACTATTCCGAGTAATATGACGAATATTCCTTTTGATATACAAATAGTCGATGCCAATGATCCTTCATGTGTAGGAGAAGTTGTTTCGCTTACGCCCATAAATTGCTCTACTTTATGTGATATAACGATTACAAGTGTTACGACAACTTGTCAAGCCGACGATACATACGATTTAGAAGTATGTTTTGATTATCAAAATCCAAGTACTTCTGATGTCAATATTTTTGTAGATGGTCAAGTCTTTGGCCCATTTCCATATCCAACCAATTCGGGTGATTGTATTACAATTCCTGGTTCTGTTTTGGCAATAACAGGTGACGCAAGTACGAATGTAAGTATTCGAATAGAAGAAAATTCGACATCAAGCGTTAATATCATTGGTGAGCCATTTATCTCAGAATTTCACTATGATAACGACAGCGATGATGTCGGGGAATTTGTAGAAATAACCGCTCCAGCGGGAACAGATTTAAGCAATTATTTTTTAGAATTTTATAATGGAAATGGAGGAGTATCTTACAGCACTTTTTCCCTTACGGGAACAATGCCCGACTCAGGAACAGGTTGTGGAGCACTTAGTTTTCCCATTGCTGGAATTCAAAATGGCCCCGATGGGATAGCTTTGATTAAAATAGCTCCTACGATAACGGTTATCGAATTTATCAGTTATGAAGGTTCTTTTGCGGCTATCGATGGAAGTGCATCGGGAATGACCAGTGTAGATGTTATGGTGCAAGAATCTGGATCGGGTCCTACAGGAGTTTCTTTACAAAAGAAAGACACAGGCTGGGTTGGACCAATTGCAGAAACGCCAGGCATCATAAATGCGGGTTTAAGTATTTGCGGAATAGGAACAAATGCAGCTTGTTTTGATGAAACGACATTTAATGAACCCGATTGTTTGACCCTGAACTGTATGATGGCTGTAAGCCAAATAACGCCAACTTGTTTGGGCGATGGGACTTATGATTTAGAGGTATGCTTTACTTTCCAAGATCCTATTTCTTCCAATGTCAATATTTTAGTGAATGGGACTACATTTGGACCTTTTGCGTATCCAAGTATTTCGGGCGGCTGTATCACAGTTGCAGGCGCAAGCTTAAATTTAGTAGGAGATGCTACGCCCAATATTTCTGTAATCATAGAAGACGAATTGAGCAATATAGCTCCTCCTTCTACGCCTTTTATTTCTGAAATTCATTATGACAATACAGGTATTGATGAAGGAGAGTTTATTGAAATATCTGCTTTGGCGACTACTGATTTGACGGGTTATTCTTTGGAGTTATACAATGGTAATAGTGGTAATAATATTTTATATCAAACAATTCCCTTAAGCGGAATTATTGGTAATGATCAAATGGGTTGTGGAGCACTGAACTTCGTCGCAACAGGAATCCAAAACGGTGGTACGACCAATTCTCCTCATACAGATGCCATTGCTTTGATTGATGCATCAGGAACAGTTATTGAATTTGTTTCTTATGAAGGCACACTTACTGCTGCAAATGGCACTGCAATAGGAATGACGAGTACAGATATAGGAGTGATAGAAAGTACGACTACAGCAATTGTTCTTCTTTGAAAAAAGAAGACGCAGGCTGGGTTGTTTCTACAGATGATAGTCCAGGTGTTTTCAATGTAGGCTTGACTTCTTGTGGTAGTTCTGGACTTGTTTGTACGACATCTAGTACTTATACAGAACCAAATTGTGCTTCTTCTTGCCCTATCAATTTAGCGGAGAATGCCAATCCAATAGTGAATGGAATCTACCAAGTTTCTAATAATATTACTTCCAATGGAACGGTTTCTAACACAGGAAATGTCACTTTCGATGCAGCGGTTGATATTGATTTATTACCAGGTTTTTACGTGCCTTTGGGCGGCGAGTTCTTGGGCATTATTGGTGGTTGTACGCCACTCAGTGGAGAAGAAGAAAACAAATAGAAAACCAAAAATATTTGTTTTTTGCTTATAAACGGGATACTTTTTTGCAAAAAAGTATCCCGTTTATTTTTTGACTTCCCGAAAACCATCTTCTATTCGCTGTCCTCTGTATTCTACAGAACCATCTTTTTTTGTCGTACAAGGCAATGGCGCATCCCAACATTTGACAAATAGATAATTGAATTTGCCAACTGTTTCGATCTCATAAGAAGGGTAGGAATTTGGGCGTAGGAGAATATTGACTTCTTTTCGAGGAGAGCTAATCCAAGCTTTTTCGAGCATCCAATTTTTCTTTTTTTGATAATAAAGAAAGCTTACGGTTTGTAAAAAAAGTATGCTAATAATAGCAAGAGAAAAGTAATTCTTTCGAATAAAAGAAGAACTTTCTATCCAAGGGAGAACACTAGAAATGATTGCAAAAATAAGAAATCCATAGCCAAACCTAGGATTGGGTGCGCTAGCCAACCAAAACCCTATACTCAGCCACAAGCAGACTTGAAATTGAAAATAAGCTTTACCAAAAAGATACTCGTTTATTGTTTTTTTACTGCTAAATAAAATTGGATTTATTATATAGAAAATTGGACTCAAAACCGCAAAAAGAACGACAGTTTTATCATTGAAGTGCAAATTTTGTGTCCACCAGATTAGTACTTTTTTCAACCAGGAAATGTCTTCCAAAACCATCAAATTATTACCCTCTGCTGCCAATAAAAAGGCGGCATCTTTTATCCATTCTTTGGCAGAAATCACTATGTCAAGTGGGATCTTCCAATCAACATCAATAGCAAACAAATGGCTAGCAGGAAAGAAAGGATAGCCGGTGAAAATTAAATTTCGGATAATCCAGCTCGCCACAAAAGCGAATCCCAAAGCTCCAAAAAAGACAAAAGGGCGAAGCCCTTTTTGCTGATAAAGCGGAATCAATATTGGGATTAAAAAGAAGCAAATAGCAATAGCGGAAAGTTTGATTGTTAGCAAGAAAAAACATAAAATAAAGATAGCCAAATGGTGTGTATCAAATGACTTTTCTTGCTTTTTTATAATCCGTTCCAAGAAAAGACCCAAAATAACCCATTGCAAACTCGCTACGGCAAAATCGGCACTTGGCGCAACGATGTGAAACACCCAAAAAGGCGAATAATGCAAAGCAACTAAAATAGAAAGACGAAGAATTTTTACTTGATTATTTTTTGAAAAAAGAAGCCCTTCAAAGCAAAATAATAGTAATGTAATATACAAGAAACCATTAATATGATTGCTTTCAAACCCCGTAATAAAGGATCCATTAAAAACAGCAGCCACGAGATGCCAATGTGAATTTAATCCTAGTTTGAAATTCAAATTTCCCAAACCCTTGACCGCAGGAAATTGCTCTGCCCAACAAATAGATCCTGCATAATAAGCCCCTTCATCCATATTAATACTGACTTGTGTAGACCAAAAAAGGACAAAGAAAACCAATACGAAAAAGACGGTTTTGTAAAAAAAAGGAATAGATTCCACTAACTTTTTTGATGGAACTAAAAGTTCTTTTTTATAGCTAAAACCCAATAAAAATGCCAAAGCCAGTAGCAGCAAATTTGCTGCTATGCCTACTCGCATAAACAAAGAAAGATAGGAAATCAAAAGACTAATTATTGCCAAACCCACCAAAATAGGAATACTTGCCGAAGGCGTTTCGGGAGATAAAAAAGATAATTTTTTTTCCAAATACAACAAACTGCTTTCCCCTATGATATAGGAAATTACAAAAATGTAGGTATATTTTAATAAGAGAAAAAGCATATTAGAAAATACGTATATTTGGTGTGTAAAATCGACTATTTTATGAAAACCAAGCGAAATGCAAGTTAACAATACCCTAGACTTTGACAAAATCGAACAAACGATTCAACGGTTAAAATACCGAATTAACGACCGTTTTCCCAATTCGAGTTTAGGCAAAACCTGTGCAGATTTTTATAATTTTACGATAAGAAGCAAAAGTATTATTGCATGGATTGATAAGCCCAATTATTTTATACGAGCTACCGTATACTCAACGATTTTTATCGTCTTGTCATTGATTCTTTATAGCTTTACTTTAATCAATTTTAAACTTAAAAACACCATTGCAGAGATTGCGACTGTTCTCGAAGCTTCTCTCAATAATGTGATTTTGTTAAGTGTTGGAATTTTCTTTTTATATACACTTGAAAAGCGATGGAAAAGAATTCGAGCTTTGAAGTTTTTGAGCGAAATTAGAGGTTTTGCTCATGTTGTAGATATGCATCAATTGACCAAAGACCCACAAATAATTATTGATGAATTACAAAAAACGGAGAATTCCCCTGAACGAGAATTGACCCCTTTTGAACTACAACGCTACCTCGATTATTGCGCTGAATTTCTATCGCTTATTGGCAAAGTTGCTGCTTTGTATTCGCAAAGCATTCCCGACGAAGTAGTCGTCCAATCATCGAGTGAAATCGAAGGTTTGTGTTCCACCATGTCCAACAAAATTTGGCAAAAACTAAATATTTTAGCAAACACCAAAGTAACAGAAAACCCTTCTTAAATAAGCCCATACAAATCACCGCCTTTCGCAAAACGAGCATCCACTTTAGCACTCACTTTTTTATCTGTAACCAAAGGTGGCGCATGATGTGGTTTGATTCGAGCATCAATTACAAGGGAGCTTCGGCAGCCCCAATGTTTGTGTTCCACAAACGAGCCTACACCATGAATATCATGCGAAGGATTCGCTCTCGTGTAGGTTACCCACACATAATTATTGACGGTCGCAGCCGTAAAAGCACTATCATCTACCAACAAAATAAGTGGAATAGATTCCAAATCAAAAGCTTCCAAATGCTCGCACAATTGTTCCGCATCTTGGTAAGACTGTTCTCCTGTAAAGGGATTTCCTTCAATCGCCAAAATGCCTTTTTGTACAAAAACTGGATTTTTAAAACCATTGGTTAAAGAAAAGTTAGCAGGCAAATTATTTTTTAACTCCCGTTTTTTATCCCCACAACAAGCTACAATGACTTTTGAACCCGCATTCCAACCCGAACCCGAATAATCAAGGGTATCAATAGTGGTTTTGGTTTGAAAATGCAAATCACGCGTCCAATCCACTCTTTCGAGTAAATGATTAAAAAATTGAGGAATATCCTTAGCACTCAATTGAGGATTATCGCCATGTGCGGCAATAAACAAGAATTTCGCCAAAGAGGTTTGTCCCGAACCGATGATGCGATTGGCTTGCGTCAAAATCTCCTCAGGTTTGCGTTCCCGAAAAGGCATATAGCGTTCGCTTCCAATAGCAAGCAGCAGCGGATGAACGCCTGCTGCATCCACGGCATTGATTTCTTTTACCCCAGGAAATTCCTGAGACAATAAAGGACTCACCAATTTATGAATAAAATAGCCAAAATAAGAATCCTCCGCAGGAGGGCGACCGACGACTGTAAAATGCCAAATGGCATTTTTACGGGCATACACTTTTTCGACTTCCATTACTGGAAAGTCATGCGCCAAACTATAATAACCCAAATGGTCGCCAAAAGGACCTTCGGATTTTTTAATATCCTTTCGAATCGTTCCTGTAATGACAAAATCAGCGTCGGAAGACAAAATATGACCATTCTTTTTGGTATAACGAAAACGTCTATTATTCAACATACCCGCAAAAGTCATTTCACTTAAACCCTCAGGTAAAGGCATAATCGCACAAAAGGAATGCGAAGGTGGCCCACCAATGAAAACGGAAGCTCGGAAGGGTTCATCACTGGCATTATAAGCCGTATGATGCACGCCAATTCCACGATGTAGTTGATAATGTAAGCCAATTTCTTTATTCAATTCATAGTCATTGCCCGACAATTGAATTCGATACATTCCGATATTGGATTCCATCATGTTTTTGCTATTGGGCGGCAAAGTAAAGACCTGTGGGAGGGTTACAAATGCACCTCCGTCCATGGGCCAAGACTTGACCAAGGGCAATTGGTCAATCGTCGTTTCTTGATAAGTGACGGGAGCTTTTCCCCACGATTTCATCGGCAAAGCCGCCAATGCCGTAAAAGGTGCACCGAGGTATCGCAATGGATTCTTTAAAAAATTGGCTGGATCTGCCTTTAATTCGATGACCTTTTGAATTTTATCAAAGGTTTTCCGAAAGACAAAATCCGTCCGTTCTTTAGTCCCATACACATTACTCAAAGCACGGAAAGGGCTACCTTTTACTTTTTCAAATAAAAGAGCTGGTCCAGCTGCTTCAAAAACACGACGATGAATTTCTGCCATTTCCAAATCGGGATCAACTTCCTCCTTGATACGAATTAAATGACCATGTTTTTCCAAATCAGTAACACAATGCGCAAGACTTTTATACATAATAGAGATTGTTTTTTAGAGATGGAACAAATATAATCGAAGTCTGTTGAAAAGGAATAAGCATTTATTCTTTAAAATCATTTATATTCGCATATTCAAAAATAAAAATATTAGATTTTGAAATTAGATAAATTAAATATTCAAAATTATCGACTCTTTGAGGATTTACAAATTGATAAATTAGCTCAAGTTAATTTGATTGCAGGAAAGAATAATAGTGGTAAAACAGCATTATTGGAAGCAATAAGGATTTGGGCGAGTGAGGGGGATGAGAAAGTTGTTAACCATATTATTTCTAAGAGAAATGAGTATGATATTAAGAAAAAATTTGGAGGATATGAATCTCTTTTTTTAGATATTAACAAGGTTTCTTTATTTAGTCATGCTAATTTTCATATTGGTACACAAGGATCTTTATACATTAATGATTTAGGATTGTTATTGAATAAAAGAGGAAAAGACAAAATTTATTTTTATAAAAAAATAGATGGTGAAACAAAAATAAATATAGATTATTTTAAATATAACCAAGTTAATTGGGAAATATCATTTGAGAAAATTTTATACTTACCTTCAAACCTAGAATTTAGTAACTTAGAACTTTGGGAAAATATTGATTTGACTCCAAAGAAAGACCAAGTTATAGAAGCATTAAATTTGATATATCCTGGTATAAAAGACATTGGAGTTTATAAAAATGATTTTGTCAAAGTACTTTTGCATGACGAATCAGAGGCAAAACCACTCAAGCAATTTGGTGATGGAATAAATCGAGTGTTTTCTATTGCCCTTGCCCTTGTCAGTGCACAAGACAATATCCTCCTTATCGATGAGTTTGAAAATGGTTTACACTATACCATTCAAGAAAAGCTTTGGGATTTTATTTTTAAACTAGCCAAAAAACTCAATGTACAAGTCATTGCTACTACACATAGCCGAGATTGTATCGAAGCATTCTCAGATGTTCTTCGCAAAGGAGAAAATAAAGATCTAGGACAATATATGCGCTTGGATAGAGATAAAACAGCCAAAGTGAAAGCTGTAATTTATGAACATGACGTATTTATTAATGCAGTTGATAAAAGTATAGAAACTAGATAGAAATGGCACAACGATTATTAGTAGAAGGAAAAAATGATATAAAAGTAATAGGAGAGTTGTGTAAGGCTCATAATTTAGCTGCTCCACTTGGATATACAGGACGTAAATACAAAGATTTTGTAACGGTTACAGGAAGTATAGAGGAACTGAAATTAGATTTAGCTTCAGTATTTGAGATTTCAGAATTGATGAATGTAGGAATTGTTATTGATGCGGATGAAAATATATCAAGTCGATGGCAGTCCATTTGTGATATTTTAAAAAGCCAAGGGTATGCTGATTTACCAAGATCGCCTTCACCAACAGGGACAATAATATCAGAGAAAAATTTACCACAAATTGGAGTATGGATAATGCCAAATAATGAACTCTCTGGGTATTTAGAACATTTTGTAGAATTAATGATTCCCTCAAATGATGCTCTTTTTGCAATTGCTCAAGAATCGACTCAAAATTTGATTAATACTTCTCAGAATTTATTCCGACCAATAGATAAACAAAAAGCCGATATACATACTTGGTTAGCTTGGCAAGCCAATCCTGGAATACCTATGGGAACAGCAATTAATAATAAATATTTAGACGCATCAAGTTCTATTGCTTCGCTTTTTATTGAATGGATGAAAAATACATTTCAATATCCTGCCACATAATTCTCAACTATTCAACAACTAACTCGAACACGACAAAATAATGAAACAATACCACCAACTCCTCCAACACATCCTCGATAAGGGAACCGACAAAGACGATCGCACAGGAACGGGAACTCGTTCGGTATTTGGTTATCAAATGCGTTTTGACTTGAGCAAAGGCTTCCCGATGGTCACGACCAAGAAACTCCACCTCAAATCCATTATCTACGAATTGCTCTGGTTTCTCAACGGAGATACCAATGTCAAATACTTGCAAGACAATGGCGTGCGGATTTGGAACGAGTGGGCAGACGAAAATGGAGAACTCGGTCCCGTTTATGGCAAACAATGGCGGTCATGGGAAAAACGAGATGGCGAAACCATTGACCAAATCTCACAAGTAGTCGATTTGATAAAAAATAATCCCAATTCTCGGCGGATTATCGTCAATGCATGGAATGTGGGCGATTTATCGGAAATGGCATTATCACCTTGTCATTGTTTATTCCAATTTTATGTAGCAAACGGCAAATTGTCTTGTCAATTGTATCAACGTTCGGCCGATGTTTTTCTGGGCGTTCCTTTTAATATAGCTTCTTATGCTTTACTTACGATGATGTTGGCGCAGGTTTGTGGTTTAGAGGCAGGCGACTTTGTACATACTTTTGGCGATACACATCTATATAGTAATCATTTGGAGCAAGCTCGTTTGCAACTAACACGAGAATTGCGACCTTTACCCAAAATGAAAATCAATTCCGATGTAAAATCTATTTTTGATTATAAATTTGAAGACTTTCAATTAATAGATTACAATCCGCATCCACATATCAAAGCAAAAGTAGCGGTATAGATTTCCTTCAAAAGGACTTCTAAAATCGTCCTTTTCAACAGTAGCTAAGCAGGATTATTCCTATTCCGTTTAATTGGACTTTCTTCCAAAAAAGAAATACTCCTTAAAATCAACGTATTGTCCCGTTTACTAATAAAAAACAGATAAAAAGAGAAAATAAGCCTCTGGAAAGCAAACTAATTTTAAAGCAAACGTATAAGTTATGAATCATTATCCAATATTCCTATACAAAAAACGACTTTAAGAAAGTTTTAAGTTATTTAGAAGTAATCTAAATAACTATAACTAGGTGTTTTATATTGGGAAAAAATAGAACGAATTTTATCTTTGCGCTGACAAAACGATGACAATCTATTTGTAATACGAAATACGATTTTAAAAATCCATATAATAAAGGATTCGAAATGATAAATAAGTCCTTGAAAATCAATTTTTTATTCCTCTTCTTTGCACTCTTGTTTTCAACAAGTTTAAGTGCAGAAGTTTCTGATGCAATCGGAAAAGGTCTCTTCAAAAATAATTGTGCACAATGTCACAACAAAAATATGAAGGACGACCTCACTGGACCTGCTCTTGGTGCAGTACGTGAACGTTGGGAAGGAAGAGAAGAAGTACTATACGCATGGATTCGAAACTCGCAAGCTGTTATTAGCAGCGGAGACGAATATGCGGTGAATCTTTACAATAAGTGGGATAAAACACTTATGAACCCATTTCCTAATTTAACGGATGATGAAGTTGAATCATTATTGGTCTATATAGACTGTATGTATGATGGCTCTTGTGATCCTAAAAATGCAGGAGGGGCAGTTGCTGCAACAGGAGCTGGCGCAGCCGAAAAAACCAATAATACACCAATGTACATTGTATTGCTATTTATTTTAGCAATACTCGCAGTGGTCATGGTTCGTATTGTTTCCAACTTGAACTACATGGCTCAAGTGAGGAATGGCAATGCACCTGCACGTCGTTCTACCTTGACAGATATGTTGACGAGTAGAGGAGTGGTTGGATTTGTACTGTTTGCTCTAATCGTTTTAGGTGGTTATACAACTATCAATAATGCGGTTGATTTGAATCGCCAACAAGGGTATGCACCAGAACAACCAATTAAATTTTCGCATGCGACACACGCAGGTATGCAGAAAATTGATTGTCAATATTGCCACGATGGTGCCCGTCGTTCCAAGCATTCTGTTATTCCTGCTGCCAATACTTGTATGAACTGCCACAAAGCAGTCAAAAAAGGTAGCGAGTACGGAACAGCCGAATTAACAAAGGTATTTGCTTCTATTGGTTTTGATCCATCAACAGATAAGTATATCGAGGATTACGAATCAATGAGCAATGAAGATATTTCTAAAATCTACAAAAAGTGGATTGAAGATACTTTCGTAAAAGATAATGCAGAAGCTTCTGAAAAAGAAATTGCTGCTGTAGTTGACACACAATGGGATGGAATAGAGTCTTCTTTGACAACAGATGTTAAGAAAGGTGTTGCTGGCCCAATTCCATGGGTGCGTATTCACAATCTTCCAGACCATGCTTTCTTTAGCCACAAACAACACGTTACTGTTGGTAAAGTGGAGTGTCAATCTTGTCACGGACCTGTAGAAGAAATGGACGTTGCTTACCAGCACGCACCATTGTCAATGGGATGGTGTATCAATTGTCACCGTAAGACAGAAGTACAATTCGTTGGTAATGAGTACTACGAATCGTACAAGAAGTATCACGATGAAATGAAAGAAGGCAAAAGAGACAAAGTAACGGTAGAAGAGATTGGTGGTTTGGAATGTCAAAAATGCCATTATTAATCAAAAGTTCTTAATGAATTTAATTGGTTTAAAGCTAAACAGGATACTTTGTATTTAGGTTGAAAAGATAAATTTAGTTAAACCTTTAATTTACAATAAGAAAAATAGAGTGTCCAGTTTACTATTCTTTTAGAATATTAAATCAAAGGATAATAAGTCAATAAGCTTTTGTGAGAAATAGTTTTTTAAATTCGAAACTCACATTCAATTATTATAATATAAATATGAAAGATCAAAGCAAAGTTTGGGTTGGTACAGCCGATAAAAATAATGAACCAGAATTTAAAAAACTGGCTCAGGAAGAATTTATTGGATTACCTATTGTCGAGACACTTTCCAATGAGAAAATTGCGGAAGCAACTTCTTCTAATCGCCGTGATTTCTTGAAATACATGGGATTTGGTTTGGGAGCAGCTACTATTGCTGCAAGTTGTGATACGCCAGTTCGTCATGCCATTCCTTATGTAACCAAGCCAGATGCAATCGTTCCTGGTGTTGCTACCTATTATGCTTCTAGTATAGTGAGTGGTGGCGATTATGCTGCTGTTTTGGTGAAAACCAGAGAAGGTCGCCCAATCAAAATAGAAGGAAATACTATGTCTTCTGTTTCGATGGGAACAACGGGAGCTAGAGCACAAGCTGCTGTTTTGGGTCTATATGACATCAACCGTTTGAAAGAACCAGCAAAGCTTTCTACCGACGCAATGGAAGAAATGACTTGGGCTGCTTTTGATAAAGAACTTGGAGCGAAATTGAACGCAGGAAGCAATATTCGTATTGTAACCAATACTATATTGAGTCCTTCAACGAAACAAGTTTTTGAAACATTCAAAAATAAATATCCAAATACCAAAGTCGTTACTTACGACCCGATTTCTTCATCTGCGATTTTAGAAGCAAATGAAAAATCTTTTGGACAAGCTTTGATTCCTAACTATCATTTTGATAAAGCGAAAGTGATCGTAAGTTTTGGTGCAGATTTCTTAGGAACGTGGATTTCTCCACAAGAATATGCCAAGAAATACGCCAAAGGACGAGTCATCAATGCTGCTCGACCAACGATGTCAAGACACATCCAAGTAGAAAGCGGTATGTCGATGACTGGATCAAATGCAGATAATCGAGTATTGATTCGACCTTCTGAAATGGGTGCTGCAATTGCAGCCTTATTAAATGAACTTGGAGGTTCTGTTTCTGCACCAAAATTGAATAGCAAAGCAAGTGCAGCAATGAAAAAAGTTGCTCGTGAGTTGCAAGCAAATAGAGGCAAAACCTTGGTTGTTTCTGGTTCTAACAATTTAGGAGAGCAGATTTTGGTCAACAAAATCAATGATTTATTAGGCAATTACGGAACAACACTAGATTTTGGAGCAGCTTCGCTTCAACGTCAAGGTATAGATAAAGATGTTAGAGCATTAGTAAGAGAGATGAATGGCGGTGGAGTAGATGCTTTATTGGTTTGGAACGCTAATCCAGCGTATGATTTGCCCGATGCCGACAAATTTGTCGCAGGAATGGCAAAGGTAGCTACAAAAATTAGTTTTGCAGAGTCTATGGATGAAACCACAACGCTTTGTAACTATGTCGCTCCCAACCATAATGTGTTGGAATCTTGGGGAGATGCAGAACCAAAACGTGGACATTATAGCATCATTCAACCAACTATCTCTCCGCTTTACAATACTCGTCAAGCAGAGGAAACCTTGTTGACTTGGCTTGGAAGCCAGTCGTCTTATTATGAGTTTTTAAAAGAAAATTGGAAGAATACAATGTTTGCAGGTCAAACAAGTTTTTCAACCTTCCAAGGTTTCTGGGACAATATGGTTCACGATGGCGTTTATGAAGTTTCAAAAGGAGCATCAACCAGTGCATTTAGCGCAGATGTAGCTGCTGCAGCTTCACAAATTACTAAACCAAGTAGTTCTGCTTTAGAAGCTTCTTTCTACGAAACAATCACGATTGGAGCGGGGCAATATGCCAACAATCCTTGGTTACAAGAAATGCCTGATCCAGTGATGCGTACGACTTGGGGCAATTACCTAAGTGTACCAATCGAATGGGATGGAGACAGCCGTTTTGTTGGACTCAATGAAACAGGAAGCGGAACAGTAAAAGGTATTGCAGATATAGCAAGTTTTACAAAAGGAGATTATTCAGCAGATTTTTCAGTTGTACCTCAATTTGGGCAAGCACCCAATACCGTTTCAATCGGAATGGGATATGGAAGAGAAGTAGTCGGAAGAGCTGGAAAAGATGTCGGTCGCAATGTTTATCCTTGTTGTACTATTGATGCTAATGGAAATACACAGTATTTTTCTACCGATATTGGCGTTTCAGCAATCAAAGGAACAGACGAAGAATTTCCATGTGTTCAATACCACCACACTTACGGTGTAACTGGTGAGCATGATGGAAAAACAATGAACTTAGATGAAATTGCTTTATCTCGTGTAATTACAGACGGTTACCAAGGTTCATTGACAGAACGTACTGTTCTGTTTCAAGATTCTTTGAAAAATATAGATTCTTTGATGGATAAAATCAAAGAAAAAAGAAAATTTGCCAATCACTTAAATGACAAAACGCTCTATCCATATAAAGAATATATGGAAAACAACTATGGTCAAGGTCACCACTGGGCAATGCATGTCGACATGAATGCTTGTATTGGTTGTGGTTCTTGTACAGTAGCTTGTATGGCGGAAAACAATGTACCAGTTGTAGGAGCGAGAGAAGTTTCTCGTCACCACGAAATGACTTGGTTGCGTATTGATCGTTACTACTATGGCGATGCTGAAAATCCAAATGTGGCTTATATGCCAATGATGTGTCAGCACTGTGATAATGCGCCTTGTGAGAATGTTTGTCCAGTAAATGCAACAAACCACAGTTCGGAAGGACTCAATCAAATGGCTTATAACCGATGTGTAGGAACACGTTATTGTGCCAACAACTGTCCTTACAAAGTACGTCGTTTCAACTGGTATGATTATACTTCTGCCGATTTGTTTGGTGGCAATCAAAACTCAATTAACGGCGAAGATCCAGCTTACTATACAGATAATGTTACTCGTATGGTCTTGAATCCAGATGTAACGGTTCGTTCAAGAGGAGTTATCGAGAAATGTAGTTTCTGTACACAACGTTTGCAGCAAGGAAAATTGACGGCTAAATCGGAAGGAAGAAAATTGCGGGATGAAGATGTAAAAACTGCTTGTCAAACTGCTTGTCCTACAGGTGCAATCACATTTGGTGATAGCAACAATCCAAAAGGTAGCTTGAGTAAAGCAATTCAGTCGCCTTTGGTTTATCGAGCTTTGGAAGAAATAAATGTTCAGTCTTCTGTTTACTACCAAGCAAGAGTAAATAATAGAGACGAGTCTTTAGACGCATAATACTCAGGTGTTTAACGCCTGTTAGAATATAAAATAATTCGAATGATTTTTCTACAATCAAATCATTCACCTATTAAAATTAATTTGGCTTTTGCCAAGAATTAAATATCAATAAACAATGAGTGCAGTTGTTTCAACCATACGAGAACCCTTAATAACAGGGCATAAATCGTATCATGATATTACCGAAGATTTGTGTGCTCCAACGGAAAAAGCACCTAGTTTACAGTGGGTAATAGGCTTTGTCATTGCGATAAGCTTGTTGACTGTTGGGGTGTTTTGTATCGCTTGGACCATTTGGTTTGGTATTGGGTCTTGGAATCTTAATCGTACTATTGGATGGGGTTGGGATATTACCAATTTCGTTTGGTGGATTGGAATCGGACACGCAGGTACACTGATTTCGGCAATTCTCTTGCTTTTCCGTCAAAAATGGCGGACAGGAGTAAACCGTGCAGCAGAGGCGATGACGATTTTTGCGGTATTATGTGCGGCACTTTTCCCAGGAATACACGTAGGTCGTGCATGGGTTGTGTTCTTTTTCTTCCCTTACCCCAATACAAGGGGACCACTTTGGGTGAATTTCAACTCACCATTGCTGTGGGATTTATTTGCGATTAGTACGTATTTTACGGTATCCTTATTATTCTGGTATACAGGTCTAGTTCCTGATTTTGCTACAGTAAGAGATCGTGCGACTGGAATCCGTAGAAAAATTTACAATTTCCTTTCTTTCGGATGGACTGGTTCTGCAAAGCACTGGCAGAGATGGGAGTACTTATCATTGGTTTTAGCAGGTATTGCTACTCCGTTGGTACTTTCTGTACATACGATTGTAAGTTTTGATTTCGCCACTTCAGTTATTCCAGGATGGCACACCACGATTTTCCCTCCTTACTTTGTTGCAGGAGCGATTTTCTCTGGTTTTGCGATGGTATTAACCTTGATGTTGGTTGCCCGAAAAGTATTGAACTTAAAAGATTATATAACAATGGAACACATTGAATCTATGAACAAGGTAATCTTGTTGACAGGTTCAATAGTAGGGGTTGCCTATTTGACAGAGCTTTTTGTAGCCTGGTATTCTGTTTACCCTTATGAGCAGTTCGCATTTTTTAATAGAGCATTAGGCCCATATTATTGGTCATATTGGGGAATGATGTTGTGTAATGTAATTACACCACAATTGTTCTGGTTTCAAAAAGTTAGAAGAAGTATCTTTTGGACATTCTTCTTGTCTATTATCATCAATGTAGGAATGTGGTTTGAGCGTTTTGTTATTATCGCAACGACATTGGCGAGAGATTATTTACCTTCAAGTTGGTCTTATTATGTACCAACATGGGTTGAGATAGGAATCTTTATTGGAACAATCGGAATCTTCTTTACATTGTTCTTGATTTTTACTAGAGTTGCACCTGTTGTAGCCATTGCAGAGATTAAGAGTATTTTGAAGTCTAGTGGTGACCAGTACATTGGTAAAGATGCACATGCTAATCATGGACATCACCATGTTGAAGAAGCACATGATGATAGTAAAGGATTTGCACATTATTTGAATAGCGACGAAATGGTGAGCAATGGAGAGGATTATCATGGGAAAGAATAGAAGAGCTTATTTTAAAGAAAATTATTAATTGATTTTAATAGATAATCATTTATAATGGTAACAGATAGTAAAGAAGTTTTATTCGGATTGTACGATGACGAGGAGGATTTGTTGGTTGCTGTAAAAAGAGCCAAAAATGCACACCTCGACATTATGGAGGTTTATTCTCCATTCCCTGTGCATGGTTTAGACCCAATTTTGGGTTTAGCCGAATCTCGTTTGCACATTGCAGGATTTGTATATGGAATGATGGGGACGTTGACCGCATTCTTGTTTATGACATGGGTTTTTACTCGTGATTGGCCAATTATTTTTGGAGGTAAGCCATATTGGTCTGTACCTGCATTTATTCCAATTACTTTTGAGTTGACCGTGTTGTTTGCTGCCATTGGAATGGTTGTAAGTTTCTATACGGTTTGTGGTTTGGGACCAGGAGTGACCAACCCAACTCTAGATGATCGGATTACGGATGATAAGTTTTGTATAGCGTTCCAAACAAATGGTTATTCTTCTAATGAGCTTAACAATTTGAGAGGCTTTTTCAAAGCAACTGGAGCTTCTGAAGTGAATACGAAAGTAATTTAATACTTGAAAAAACTAATTCGTTTCTAAGCGTTGTTACGCTTAGCGATAGAATCAAAATCATAAATAGAATGCGAAATTTATTTTTTGCAATAGCAATTGCCTTCTTTGTTATCATATTTAATGCTTGTTCTGAGCCAGGTGGCAACGATCCAGGTACGGAGTATATGCCAGATATGTATCATTCGATAGCTTATGAAGCAAATATCGATGATTATTATTCTTACAATACTTGGGGAACTAAGGAAGCATATTATCAATCTGCTCAACCTCGTAATCCTGTGCAAGGTAGTATTCCTAGAGGATATGCCGGTGCAGGCAAGACCAAGCACATGAATGGTACAGCTTCGCTTTCAGCTATGTCTATTCCAATGAATGGAAGTGTTCCTTATTATTATGCAGACACCGAGGAGGAACGAACTCGTGCGATGAATGAGCTGATTAACAATCCTTATCCAATTACTGACGAAGGTTTGGAAAGAGCAAAGCCCTTATATGATATATATTGTGGTATTTGTCATGGTGCAAAAGGAGATGGAAATGGATATTTGGTAGATGAAGCAAATCTCAATGCAGTTTATCCAGCGCAACCAGCCAATTTCCTATCGGATGAGTTTGTAGCAGCTTCTAACGGTCGCTACTACCACGCAATCATGCACGGTAAAAATGTAATGGGTGGTTATGCCGACAAATTATCTTATGAAGAACGTTGGCAAGTGATTCACTATATTCATGCTTTGCAAGCAAAAGCGAAGAAATTGGAATACAATGGTAAAACCAATAGTTTGAATACAGTTGATGTACCAAGAGCTTCTTCTCAATATGTCGCTCAGAATGTAAGTTATGGATCAAACCTAGAAGGCGAAGGACATAATCATGGCGGAATGGAAGGACACGAAGGCGCAACGCACCACGAAGGTGGCGAAGCACATGGACACGACGGCGATCACGGACATGGTGAAGCACATGACGCAAATCATGGACATGATGGCGACCACAGCCACGATGCTGATGGACATTCTCACTCTGAAGGAGATGGTGAAAAGAAAAAAGGTTTCTTAAAGAAAGCTGGTGAAGCTATCAAGAAAGGAGCGGATAAAGTAGGCGATGGAACCAAAAAAGGAGTCAAGAAAATTGGCGATAAGATAAAAGGTAAAAAAGACGGCGGACATTAGACATTAATTACCGTACGAAAAGATATTTTAAAAAATAGACTTGATAAAAATATAAGAATGGCTCATACGCACGACCATAAAAATACCAATATTGACTTTACATTTCCAGCAAGTGCTCGCACATTGCTTTTGGGAGGAATGGTATTGGGAGTTGTCTGTTTGTTACTAACCTATTTTGTGTACGACGATGCACTTCACACAAGGTTTTGGACAAACTTTTTACACAATTCTGTATTCTTTACAGGAATTGCATTTATTTCTTTATTCATTTATTGTGCTTTTATGACAGCCTATGCGGGTTGGCATACGGTCATGAAACGGATATGGGAAGCTTATGCGCAGTTTTTGATAGTGGGCTTGGTTTTTATGCTCATTATTGCAGCAGGTGTGTTTTTTCACTGGCATCATTTGTATCACTGGGCAGACGAAAGTTTAGTGGATCCCAATAACCCTAATTACGATTATATTCTAGCTGGAAAAGCTGGATTCTTGAATAAGTATTGGTACGGATTGGGAACGCTTCTTATTGTAGGAATGTGGTATTTATTTGCTACTCGCTTGCGAAGCCTTTCTAAAGATGAAGATGCCAATGGAAGCCCAAATTGGTCGCACCACCAAAGTATGCGTAAATGGGCAGCAGCCTTTTTACCAATCGCAGGTTTTACGAGTGCAGCTTTGATCTGGCAATGGGTTATGTCTATAGATTCGCATTGGTACAGTACTATGTTTGCTTGGTACGCAACGGCTAGTTGGGCTTGTGCGGCTTTCGCCTTAACAATTTTGACATTGATATACATGAAGTCACTCGGTTATTTCCAAAATATGACCGACGAGCATTTCCATGATTTAGGAAAATACTTATTTGCTTTTAGTATATTCTGGACTTACTTATGGTTCTCTCAATTTATGTTGATTTGGTATTCAAATAACGGTGAGGAAACAATTTATTTCCATACTAGAGTAAATATGTACCCTGTATTATGGTACGCAAATTTGGCAATCAATTTCGTATTACCATTCTTAGTTTTGATGCGTAACAGCACAAAACGTAAATACGGAACATTGATTTTTGTTTCAGTTATGGTTTTTATAGGACACTGGTGGGATTACTTTATGATGATAAAACCAGGTGCATTGGAGACTGCTCAACATGCACTTCATGAGCATGGCGATCATTCACATGGCGATGCAGCTCATGGAGCAGCCGACCACGGTCATGATGTTGCACATGCTGCAGCCGACCACGGAGAGGCGGCAGCACACGCTGTACAATCTACTTTCGAAGCAGGATTTACGATTCCTATGTTATTGGAATTCGGAACAATGTTGGGTTTCCTTTCTTTATTTATGTATATGGCATTTAGCAATTTGTCTAAAGCCAAGTTGGAAGCACAAAACGATCCATACTACGAAGAAAGTTTACATCACCACGTATAATTTATTTTATAAATTACTAAACAGTCTGGTTTAAAATATGTTAGACTTTTAGTAGTTTCAATAAATATTGAAAATAAAATTAGTGTTTAAAAATATTTTTGACGCTATAAGATATAAATTAATAAAAAATGACGGCTTTAATTATTTTTCTTTGTCTGATTTTGCTGGCTATCATTGTTGTTCAGTACGGAAAATTCAGAGAATTAACGGCTCAAATTCGAGGAGAGGAAGAAGCAGCTATGGAAAGTAACTATAGAAATGCTGCCTTTGGTATGTTTTTTATGGTTGGGTTTCTTATTTTCTGTGTAGTTTCTGCGCTTTATTATCGCAACTGGATGCTAGGATATGGTCCTCATATTTCTGCTTCTGAACATGGACATTTGATAGATTCCTTATTTAATTGGACTATGTTTTTTACAGGGATTGTATTTGTAGTGTGCCATATCTTCTTATTTTGGTTCGCTTATAAATATAGGTACGATAAAGATAGAAAATCTTTGTTCTTATCGCATGACAACACGCTAGAAGTTATCTGGACTGCAATTCCTGCTGTAGTAATGTGTTTTTTGGTGGTCAATGGTTTGATGGCTTGGAATGAAATAATGGCAGATATTGAACCAGGTGAAGATCATATCGAGATAGAAGCAATGGGGCAACAATTTGCTTGGATGATTCGCTATCCTGGTGCAGATGGGAAACTGGGGACTAGAAATTATAAATTATTTAGTTCTAATAATCCTTTTGGCCAAGATTGGTCTGATACAAAGAACTATGATGATTTTCACCCAGGAGAAATCGTTTTACCAAAAGGTAAAAAGGTAAGGGTTCGTATCACTTCTAAAGACGTTTTACATAACTTTGATTTGCCACACTTCCGTGT
>CANNZV010006193.1:0-19877 GCA_947561585.1 Caprella mutica
AATACCTTCACTATTTACTCTCACTGTAACACCTTCACTTTTTACTATCACTAATACCTTCACTTTTTACTATCACTAATACCTTCACTATTTACTATCACTAACAAATTCACTATTTACTCTCACTAATACCTTCACTATTTATTATCACTAATACCTTCACTATTTATTATCACTAATACCTTCACTATTTACTATCACTAATTCCTATTTATAATATTTATACCATTCTAATAATACGCACATTCAGATATTGATTAAAATCACAGGAATCTTTTCCAATACAATAAATAAATTGTTTTATTTTATTTTTTCGTTCAATTCAATTTCCATTGAGTTCATTATTTTTATTGTGTTTAATTCTTTCCATTCTAATGCAGTGATTGACTTTACAGTTCCTTTCTTTTCAAGATTAATCATTGGATTAATTCGAAGCAATATAATCTGCCGGGAAAATGCAATTAATCTTTACAAATAATGCAAAACAATTATTCCATCATTATATTTCAATTTACTAATTGTTGATATTGAATAATAAAATAGAAATAATTTTTAATTAGATCTGATGGTATTTTTAATATTGTTTTTCAATGTGTTTAATTACCAAATAGGTGCTAAACAACCTTATTTTTTTAATCTAAGATGGTACCTATACATCTACATTACGGGGTACGGTCAAGAGCCCCCCCGGTCATGAGCCCCCCTAGGTCATATGCCTCCCTCCCCCCGGTCACGAGACCCCCCTTTTCTATTTTTTTTAATACTTATTTACCTAGTTAAACAAATGAAGAACTACTTAGATAGAAATAACTGAGAGTGGCTAATTTAGTTTGTTGTATCCGCTAGTTTGTTGTACTGCACACTTCATGATTGTTTAATGACATGGCAGGGGGGTTCGGGGGGCGGCATGCCCCCCGATATACATATATATTATGTTTGAACAGTAATGAACTACAAAATTGTCAATAAGGATTAAATGATATAGGTAAATAATGATTAAAAAACAGGGGGGGGGGCTCATGACCTACACCCCTACAGTACGTACTACCAGTGACAATATCTATTAACCGTTTCAAGTGACTGTACCTTTCTTCAATAAGAAATATTTGTTTATTTCAATGTTTTTCTTCCAACATTTTTTGTTTAGTTTTTGTTTTTTGTATCGTTTGTAGAGTACAATAATATATAATTTTTGTAAACCAATCATGCCAAACAACATATTAGAGTACCATAAGGATTTGATATTTCAATATCATTCTGGTCATATCGCATATATCTTAAATTGTATGAAATACAATAACATATTTATTCATATTTTATTTCATGCGATGCATGTTTGGAC
Organism: Caprella mutica; assembly: GCA_947561585.1. Classification (NCBI taxonomy): domain Eukaryota; kingdom Metazoa; phylum Arthropoda; class Malacostraca; order Amphipoda; family Caprellidae; genus Caprella; species Caprella mutica. Next base: position 1,343 of record CANNZV010006193.1, read on the forward strand.
TTGTTGGATGATGGTAGAACATGTTTGGACACATTTTAACATCTTAGAACATGTTTGAACTTGTTAAAACATGTTTGAACAATTTGAACGCATCTGAATATGTTTTGTGTTAATGCTTATAGGTTTTTTTTTAATTTACTTCAATGATCTAAAAATATTAGATATCATTTTATTTAAATATCCTATGCAGCAATCATAGATTTAAAGTAATTGTAATTGTACTTATATAACTATATATTAAAGTGATTATTTCAAGTTGAGGAAAACTATGAGATTAATGATAATTATAATTAATCTCATAGTTTATTAGTTGATTATACGAAATCTCACGTCTTATAAAATATATTTTGTTTAATGATAGAGCTCCAAACGTCAATCGAAAAAGAAAAGTCTTAAAATCTTCCTCAAATTGTTATGAAATTATAGTAATTTTCTTTAATCGTCGCAGTGATTTCTTTTCAATATTTACTCTGAAAATCTTGTTAATTTATATAAGAGTCGTAGTTTCAATTAGGATTTTTATTTTGCTGAGAAATTACAGACAGTCGCTATGTGCAGGAGTTTAAAAGAATTAAAAGCGGTTAAAATAGACTTTCACATTAAAATTATGTTTCGGTTGACTGTTCGGTTGTGCGAGATTCACGCGTTACGATAATTGTCACGGTAACCAGTATGTTTCTTACAAAATACGAAGGAAATTTTTATATATAATTATTAATCGATTTTTTTTTATTTTACTATAAAATACAATTGATGTTTATCGTAATTGAAAATGAATAGTATATTCGTCACTCATTTGCTATCCACTACATTTTCTTTGAAGTAAATTGGCTCTGACTGTTAATTATAGTAACTCATTGATTTAGCACTACCTACCTTCATCTTGTCGTTACTTTAGTGGCATCGTTTAAACACATTTCATGTTCAATAATATCATTCAATTAAACTACATACATAAGATAATCATAGATTTCGGCAATTGAAGTATTCGTAACATTCAAGTAATTATTTCAATAAAAAAATTCTAAAGTATAATATAGAACAAAAAAAAATGAAAAAAATGAAAAATAAACTATATTCAAATATCCACCAAAGAAATATAGTACAATGTATTAAATCAATCAATTATTTACAATATTCACTTAATTGGAATTGATGTTCAATTAATTCAATTAATTTGCAGAATACAACAATCTCTTACCGGAAGCCATCACAATCTGTAAATAAAGTAATATATAAAATAGATTTATTATGTTCATATCATCAAAAATAAGAGAGTAAACTATGGATCATCTCGCAAATCCTCAATTAATGTTAAATGACTCACCAATGTTATCTATGAGTATAGAAATTCAAATATAATATATTTTTTTCTAAATATGTTATAGGAAAATAATTCTATATTCTATATTTTCTATATTATTTTTTTCTTTTTGACAATGAAAACTTTGACTGAAAAGATTTATGCTCAGCTGAATTTCCATATCTACATAACAGGGTTGTTAAAGTACCTTCACTGTTAATACTTTAATTACCTTATAGAAAAAATAAAAGTTTTATTGGTAGAAAAATGTACAAGAGGTTTACAAACGATAGTTCGATCAGTTTTCTTGTATCCTTTCTCGGAGATTTCCACTCTTCTTTCTTTCTATTTGTCTCAATTCCATCTTCGTTCCAATTTAGCATTCCCATTCCTGGTGGTAAGAGAGAGGTTTAACACCAAGAGAGACCGATTTTAACAGTAAAATAATAGTATTATTATCAAAATGAAGATGTACCCTCAAAATAATTCTTGTAATTCATTCAAAAATTACAATGTTTTTTTGAACCTGTGATATAATGGTCAACTTTGAAGACTAATCAGTAGTTATTTATAAAAGAGGTAACGAACTCTTCGTTGTTTTTATGTTCATTTGATTTCATTATTCAAGGAAACACGTCCTCGCAGAAAAAAGGTCAAAACTTTCGAAGGGTTAGATTGACTCGAGATCAAAGCTGTAACATTCACTTTCAGATCGTGAACTGCGAGTGTCCCAGTACTACGATGCTCATCTATAACTTAATTAGGAACCTATTGCCTAATTTTAAATCAAACGTTTAGATGTTACCAAAAATGTGATTATTATTTTATAAGAATTCATTTAAGAAAGAAATAAATTAAGAATTTAAAAGATAATAATTAAAATTGTATCTGAATTACATCAATAGAAATGTTACCGTAAAATATTCCACAGGGAATAATCGGAACAATTTTCAATCAGTTAGCCCCATTAATTGGCTGTATTATTACATAATAATATATTTTAGTAAGCATCAAGGATATCATGTTCCTTTAGCTAAGTCATAAATATCACCAAACTGTCACACTAGGTCATTAGGTTACTTCTTAAACTATATTAAACTATAAGTTGTAACAACACATTATGTTAATATAATTAGTTTGAGATAACATTAACTGAATGAGAGGTATCTAAAATAATTCTATTTCAATCAATTTAAAGTTTGAAATTCATTTCTTTCGATAAATATTGATAGTTGTCAAATTTGTATCCAATTATTTCGAGATAAAAAATCACTCCAATCAATCATTGATAATTATATATTCTCTAAAATCTAATCAGTATTCAATGAGCACAATCTCTCAAAAAACATACAGATATTTATATTATAATGTCCTCATTTTAAAAACTCTTGTCATAGAGTTGAACTACAACAATAAAAAGTTTCCAGAAACACATTAAGATATCTTTCCAGCATCACAACACACGACACTCAAGTGTTCCCTGTCCATCTATTATTCTAACTTTAGAAATTAAGTCTTTTTAGCCACCGATATGTCTTCATTAGACGCTAGAACACCGTTAAGAACTCAAACTTTGAGCACTATTGTGTACCGCAGTATTGTACGATAAGGAAACTTAGAAACAGACTACAATAGGTTACCCGACTGACTTCAGATGAAAGTTCAGCACAATGATTATGACAATACATCAATTTTAAAGGAATAGAAAAGCGCTTTGAAAACAATTGCAAGGTTCCTGAAAGAAACAAATGCATGAGGAAATGAAATTCATTTATTTATTATTGCGGGAATTACTGGACGATATTTGCAGTACGATGCCATTCTGTAGAAAAGAGGTCAAACTGGATAAAATGTGTATAGAGTATTCATGTTGTTCAATATAATGTATGTCTTATTATACTAATAGTAATACAATATCCATAGAATATACATTACATATTTTTGATAGTTGATATTTTCCAGTACAGTAATGATGCTTTTTTCTGATCTCCATCAGATGTTCTAGGAAAGTTATATATACATGTTCCGCGCCATTTGCCGATTTGCACAATCTCGAGAATGCGCTACGCGTTTTTATGCCCTTTAACTCACGATGCCGAGCGTGCGTTCATACCTTCATTTTATTTATCATGAAATAGAATAGTAATATATGAGTAATGATGGTCGTGCCTCTTCATTGAGCCCCCCTAACAGGTCATTAAACAATCATGAAGTGTAGTACAACAAACTAGCGGATACAAGAAACCACGAAACGGTCATTTTTGTTGAGAGGCTCAAAATAATCATCATTAATAGATAAAAATAGGAAGATTATTTTGAAAAATATAACATAAATGGCCGTTATGCGGTGCAGTTTGTTATATCCACTAGTTTGTTGTATTGCACAGTTTATGATTGCTTAGTGGCCTGGCCGGGGAAGGAAGGGGGGGTTGACCACTTCACATATATTAATTAAATATCTATTTCATAATAAACAATGCGTATTTTTGAGATTGTGCAAGTCGGCAAATGGCACTGAACGTACATACTATAGTTACAGAATCTGTGGATTGAATAGCTGTTTGAAGTAATTTATCTTATAATTTTGCTTATGCTCATTCTTTAGCTTATCAGAGAATGTTTAACAGAAATATTGATTACTTAGTCCAGAGTATGTAAATATTTTCTTAACATATGACGCAGAATGCATTGATGAGCGAAATTATACCCGGTTCTAGGAAAATTTGGTCTCGTTTTATAATGATTTTGTTAAAGAGCAATAATAGAAAAGTTGAAATTGTGAATACTAAAATGTGTGTGAATTTATTTAAAGCGGATAGCATCATTAACCGTAGTAAAGTTTTACGTAACATGTATTAGTATTTTGTTAAATTCTTTATTCTTTAAAACACGGAATTTTCTAGACCAAGATTTCCGGGCACCCATTACATGCATATATACCCCATGGGTTTCTTTGAAGGTGATCTGTTTCTCAATGGTTACTTCTTTAGTTGTAATGATCTTGTCAAATATTGCATTTCTCATCACATTTCCCAATTTGTTATTTCTTCTCCGACATAAATTAAGAAGAAGATTCGGAGGAGTTGTTTAAAAATAAGTTCTGTTGGTTAATTTGAGGGAAATATATAAGACAGCCCAGTGGTGGTTTGATGAAGAAAAAGATGAGGAATGTCTTACATGAGGAGTTTGAGAAAGATGTATACAAATGAAGGTTATATTATTATATTTAAAGGAGAGTTAGTAATTCAAGTTAACGATCCTTTAGGCCTCAGTCTTCATGTAATCCTTGGCCTCGGTAGGATCATTGCATCTCCATCTACTCCAAGGGTCAGTGGAGAAATAAAAGTACCGTTATAACGAGCGACCACGTGATGCAATTTCACAGGTCTGCATCAGTGTCCCGGCAACAGAGATTTTACCCTTCCCAACCGAGTCGGTGCCGTATAAGGAGATAAAACGAGATTCAAGCAGTTTGCAGGACAGTTTCCGATATTGATGAGACGTCATTCCACGAGCCATTAGAAATTAACTAGAAGAGTTGTCACCTGCAGTAACTGTGATTTCCACGAATTCCCTGTCGCACCCATATCATTAGAAACCTAATACTTACATACCCACATGTTATTATTTACTTAGTATAATCCTTCCTTGAGCTAACTAGTGGAAAGATGAATCCCTCAACCTCTAATATCTAAACCCATGTTGTAAGTTAAACTTCTTCATAGGTATCCTCAATTAATTGATTTATAGACAAATGATAATGTATGATTTACAAATTGAACCTTTTGTCGGTTCACTTAACTTATAGTATGCACCTAATTTAAATTAGATATGAGTTTTCTTTCACTTGTGATTTGGTAAGATAAAGAATGTGATGATAATAATTTATATGATTATTTATTTAAAAAGTAACGTAAAGAGTAAATTAAAAAATATATATTTTTGCTTATTCGGACAATTACGAACCACCTTGTTTAATGACAGCTCGGAATTAATTAAATACCACGCTACCAATTAAATGAGAGAATTTGATTGTTGGGAGTATTTTGATCAATTTGGTGAAAATAAAAAAATAAAAAAAAATAGTAACCCTCAACATACAGTGGATTATGATGAAAAATAAATCAAGAATGAAAGTAAATATAACCACCGAATCGCAACATTTTTTTTTATTAGAGTGAACTTCACTTTCAATAAAGAATTTTATTTTAATTTGAAAATATAATTTTTGTTTTACCCGCTGTGCCTGTTTTACAGTTCTAGGAAAACTCGGTCTAGGAAGAACAGCTCGTTTTATAATGATTTCATTAAAGAACAATAATTGTAAAAGTTGAAATTTTGAATAATTAAATGTGTACTACTGAATTTGTTAAAAGCGGATGGCATGTTTTGACATTTATTTAACTTGAGACTTCAGCGGAAAATTCGGTATCGGAAATGTCGGTTTGAGGTGAAAATAAAACTAATCAGTTAGATGAAATGGAGGGCACGACCACCCCTGAACTAATACTTAATGACCCTGCCAGGTCATTAAGTACTCATAAAGTGTGCAGTCCAGCAAACTAGCGGATGCAGCAAACTACCTAACGGGAATTTATGTTGAGAGGCCAATATAATTTTGTGACCGAAATTTCCGGCCACCTTATTTTATATATCCCGAACAAATAAAACATTGCATGTATGCCTAATTGAATATTTAAATTAGAGTAAATGTATAAATTATGGTTCCCGGAAAGAAGCCCACACGAATGAAGCCCAAAGGAAAAATGCCCACAGGAAAAATGCTCACAAGTGAAAATGTCCATAGAGGAAAATGACCACAAGGAAAAAAGCCCTCAGGTATAAAACCCCACAGGAAAAAAAACCACAACTACCTAATATTTATAATACAGAAGAAGCATAACGGCAAATATACTAGAATATATTTGTTTATAATTTATTTTAGTATAGGGTTTAACGTCAGCTTTCGGCCATTTCGACTAAATCGCCGACGTCAAAAATAAATTAAAGAAAAAGGACTGGAAGATGCAGTCAGAAAGGAAACTAGCTCCATGAACAAAGTCACCTACCACCGTCGGTGACAAAGCTAATGGATGTAAAAAAAAAATCCGTGAATGCAGTCATTTAACAAGGAATCTGACGATAAGGAGCACAAGCACCAATGGTTGCACTCACGGATGGAAGAGGAAAATGAAGAGGTGATAGAAAATGAAGCCGACCTAACACAAAAATATAAGATCTCGTAGTTGAAGAGCATAAATCTAGCGCTATCCTCTAAAACTACAAGTAGCGTTAGAAAATATGAATATGGTAAATATGAAAAAAGACGATACATAATCCAAATTACAACAGTTCGGAACCCAAGGGACAGTTCGGAACCACAAGGGGCTTCTCTTCCATTCACCTCAAACAGCTTCAGGATAGAGCCTACTGTGGCAAAATATAAATGAAATGATAAAATGAAAATCACGGATAGTTTTCAAATTTAAATACTATAATATTTAATTTCAACAAGTATACAATTAATCTTAACGATCAACGCTTTTAAAATGAGACAAAAGGTGCAAGACACAGAAAACTATTTGAATATTCTGCCTTTGTAAACTTATGCCTTTATTTAAAACACCTTTGTGTTTTTCTGTATTTAAAAATTATGTACTTGCGGGCTTTTTTCCTGTGGGCTTTTATACCTTTGGGCTTTTTTCCTTGTGGTCATTTTTCCTTGTGGTCATTTTTCCTCTGGGCTTCTTTCCGATCACCATAAATTATCTATCATAAATGAAAATAGAACATAATAATATCAAATTTACTGGTACTTTAATTATTGGGAACATGAAGCATCACAAATAATATGAAACAATCATAACATTGATTCCCAGATATCTACTATTTTAGTTGATAGTTTTAACTTATACAATGTAAAATGTGAGAAGGTGGGGGGGTGAAATCCTTTTCTCCGAATAACCGCTTTGTCTCTAAGTGACCTAAGTTTATAAAATTGGGTCAATTACAAAGGTGAGTGATATTATAAAATTATCATCAATTTTACCTAATGTTCTTCAAAAATATAGGTAGGAAAGCATCGCAGTACTTAATAAATTTTATGAACAAATATCACCTTTGAAAATGTCTAACACCTTCCGAGAATTATGAATACCCCCATTTTTTCTTTAAACTTTCCACACTACTTTCAAAACATGCAGTATATCTCTCTGTACTCTTAACAGTGTTCCTTATCGAAAGAATAACTCTCACTATTTCTATCAAAACTGTTTGAATATGAAAAACTCTCCATTGATATATTTCGCTGAACAAAATAGCGCGGGGTCGCCCGCACAAATATTCCTGGAAAATACCAATATTTTAAATGGTGTGGTATTGTAAACTAAATGCTCGACACATGTTTTCAGTCATTCTTTTTTAGTGAAATGCTATTTGGGTAAATTTCGACTATGTGTTTTAATATAAGTATTGTGAGTGTAGCTACCTGCTCGTTAAATCAATTTATAAATAATGAGGTCTCCATGGTATTAATGTTTGTGTCACACTTCTGGATAAAGTGACTAAATAATAATAATGATAATATTATAGTATGCAGTATAAATAAATATAGGAAAGATAGATGAGATTGTGAGAAGTTAGTTTTAGGTCACATTTGCATGGAGAATAAAAAATACAGATCTTTTTAGATATATTGACCATGCAACAGCTTTTAATGTTGTCTATCACACTATTGACAGTCGGGTCATTTTGATCCGCAAATTATTTTTGACTCGTTACCATTTCTAAGTTAGCGCACAAATATGAAGGAAATTTACAGATATTTTCATAAATATTCGAGGTTAATATTGTTACTTAAATTTAAAATTTGTTCCTAAATTATTTGAAGTGTTATTTTAACATTAACTTCCAAATGCCAGCGGGTTATTTTAACCCGCTCTCATAAAATTTCATTTTGACGTAAACTTGGGTGCTGCCAAATTGAAATCATGAATTGACAAGTCTAAACAGAGTAGCACAATACTTGTAGAAATATAAGGCAAGAGTTTTGTAACTATTGATGAGCATCTCTTTTCAACAAATTATCGATATCATTTCACTTAATATCTGGCTGTGGTGAACCAGATTATTCGGTAACAATTTAGGTTACTTAATGTGATTGAGACGTGTGAATATTTGGAAAATGGATTTCTTCATTTGGATTAGATCATTAGATAGTTATTGGCACAAAGAAAAATCATTATCGGAGTATGTCTGTTTCGAATTTATGGTCTTTTTTCTGGTACAGGTCAGAATGTTACAACAGACAACCTTTCTCCCGTCTGTAAAACTAGCAGAGAATTTACTGAAGAAGATGACAGTCATCGGAACTATGAATTGTATTATACAAGAAATTTCCCCTTATATAAAATCACCCAAGGCGCATCCGTATACAACAATGCTAATAAAGAATAACAAGAACATATAACAATAAAATGTTCTCTCTGCTTCACACTGATTCGTCTATCTCAACTGACCCTAAAATATTTCAGACTCTGTAGAAAAAATATTATATCCAATAATATTTGGAGTAGATATTGTTCATCAAATGGTAAGAAGGTAGTCAATAAAGGAGTCATCACGTCGTTGGCCCCTGCAAATTCTATTATGATGTTGCTACTCAGTATGACAGATACAATTGTAAAGGTATAAATGTAATCCAGATATGCAAATTGTGCTATACTGAGAGGTTACAGGTACTACAATATATAACAAATTTCATGGTAAAACAGATCAGATTGTGACATGGTGCCTTCAACAACTGACAATTCAATGATCTATATACACTTGGAAGTACTGGGACTAAACTAGAAAAACGATGTAGGAGTCTAGGAGATGCAAACGTCCTCCTGCCTGTGGGAAATGTACTTCACGTACCATAATTATTTGAAATAAATGTAAGTCAGCTAGTATGTCTATCTGAGGTTGCTTATATATCGCTACATACTACAAGTAATAAAGATAATATTCGTCTATAATATATTTATTATTTAACAAAGATATTCGGTTTTAATATTTGTGTTTGGTCTACTTAGATTTTAGAATTTTGATTTACATACAATATTTCACTTGCCATAATAAAATGTAAACTAACTATACGCAATTAATGTTTTAACTACTACTATATAACTATAAAAACAAAGTAGACAACTCTGAAGAAAACGTTATCTAATAAATAAACAGTAATATGCGACAGATAAATCCTTCATTCATCGTATAATTAAGCCCTGATGTCATTATTAAAAGTGCGTTTTAAAATAACAGCACGGTCCACCAAAGAAGTACGTTTTTGCGGTCCACGTAGTGCTAACTGATAACTACATTAGCATTCTATTTACCTTTAAATTCGAGACTATAAAATTTTTATTCATTTTACTTTAACTCAGTCGTAAAAAGTTTAATTATCTTCCTGTGATGTTTTAAATCCACGTGACTACAGGTCATTTAAATATGTAATTAATTTCGAGTGTATAATTCACTGTTTTTTCTATCTCTGGTCGTGAGAGCATATAAACCTGTCGGAGAGTGTCCGTAATTAAATGTCCAGAGCAAGCGTTCCAACTCATTCGAATGTATAATGAAGGACATCAGTTCGAAGTCTGGCTATAAATCCACGCTATAAGTATTAGTTTAAATGGGATTTAGTATTTATGCAATTCATAAAAGATTTTCTCAACCACAAAGTGATCAAGGCCATAATTCGACATCTTCCTTCGTATAGTTACAAAAGCATACCTAAAAGGAACAATACAATATAGGTTTATGAGTTAGATGAGAATCACATATGAAGTTTTTGATGGTAATATAAACCATTAATATCATTTATCTTGTTTAATTATTTACTCTTGATCTTAAGTAGCCTTAAGTCTTACACTTGGTTTCCTTCTGCTTATCAATTCAAGCCAAGCTATAACTTCCCTTAAGACGCAAGTTCATCAAGTCTAAAGTTTTATTTATCTTTCTAAAGTTTGAAATTCAGACGCTACCTCATGCTGATAATTTCCTAATGTTATTCCTATAGGACTGCATGCAGCTACCCGAGTACTTGGACTGAACCAATATTCAATGGTTCATAGAATAGCCTATTAGTATGGTATATGGTACTGAGTATTTCATCAGTATTTTGAAACCTATTTTGATGTACTATCAGAGAAAAAAGTCACTGTGTTGATTTACTATCAGAGAAAAGAGTCACTGTGATGATGTACTATCAGAGAAAAGAGTCACTGTGATGATGTACTATCAGAGAAAAGAGTCACTGTGATGATGTACTATCAGAGAAAAGAGTCACTGTGATGATGTACTATCAGAGAAAAGAGTCACTCACTGTGATGATGTACTATCAGAGAAAAGAGTCACTGTGATGATGTACTATCAGAGAAAAGAGTCACTGTGATGATGTACTGTCAGAGAAAAGAGTCACTGTGATGATGTACTATCAGAGAAAAGAGTCACTGTGATGATGTACTATCAGAGAAAAGAGTCACTGTGATGATGTACTATCAGAGAAAAGAGTCACTGTGATGATGTACTATCAGAGAAAAGAGTCACTGTGATGATGTACTATCAGAGAAAAGAGTCACTGTGATGATGTACTATCAGAGAAAAGAGTCACTGTGATGATGTACTGTCAGAGAAAAGAGTCACTGTGATGATGTACTATCAGAGAAAAGAGTCACTGTGATGATGTACTATCAGAGAAAAGATTCACTGTGATGATGTACTATCAGAGAAAAGAGTCACTGTGATGATGTACTATCAGAGAAAAGATTCACTGTGATGATGTACTATCAGAGAAAAGAGTCACTGTGATGATGTACTATCAGAGAAAAGATTCACTGTGATGATGTACTATCAGAGAAAAGAGTCACTGTGATGATGTACTATCAGAGAAAAGAGTCAGTGTGATGATGTACTATCAGAGGAAAGATACATTGTGATGATGTACTATCAGAGAAAAGATTCACTGTGATGATGTACTATCAGAGAAAAGAGTCACTGTGATGATGTACTATCAGAGAAAAGAGTCATTGTGATGATGTACTATCAGAGAAAAGAGTCACTGTGATGATGTACTATCAGAGAAAAGAGTCACTGTGATGATGTACTATCAGAGGAAAGATACATTGTGATGATGTACTATCAGAGGAAAGAGTCACTGTGATGATGTACTATCAGAGAAAAGAGTCACTGTGATGATGTACTGTCAGAGAAAAGAGTCACTGTGATGATGTACTATCAGAGAAAAGAGTCACTGTGATGATGTACTATCAGAGAAAAGAGTCACTGTGATGATTTACTATCAGAGAAAAGAGTCACTGTGATGATGTACTATCAGAGAAAAGAGTCATTGTGATGATGTACTATCAGAGAAAAGAGTTACTGTGATGATGTACTATCAGAGAAAAGAGTTACTGTGATGATGTACTATCAGAGAAAAGAGTCACTGTGATGATGTACTATCAGAGAAAAGAGTTACTGTGATGATGTACTATCAGAGAAAAGAGTTACTGTGATGATGTACTATCAGAGAAAAGAGTTACTGTGATGATGTACTATCAGAGAAAAGAGTCACTGTGATGATGAACTATCAGAGAAAAGAGTCACTGTGATGATGTACTATCAGAGAAAAGAGTCACTGTGATGATGTACTATCAGAGAAAAGAGTCACTGTGATGATGTACTATCAGAGAAAAGAGTCACTGTGATGATGTACTATCAGAGAAAAGAGTCACTGTGATGATGTACTATCAGAGAAAAGAGTCACTGTGATGATGTACTATCAGAGAAAAGAGTCACTGTGATGATGTACTATCAGAGAAAAGATTCACTGTGATGATGTACTATCAGAGAAAAGAGTCACTGTGATGATGTACTATCAGAGAAAAGAGTCACTGTATGTGATGTTGACATTTTCCAAATATATATTTTTTATAATTTTTCATAATTTTATTACCATAATAAGTTTCAACAATAAATTTAAAATGTCTGCAATATTTCAGTTGGTAAAGAGTAGAAATTTTATAATACATTTACTCTTTATATATCTAAATAATGAGGTTCATAAATAAGTTATGAAAATATACAATAAAATAACAATTATTTTCATTACTCAATAACAATTTAATAACGGGGGCTGAAAAAATAATGACAAATCATATTACCATTTGCAATCTGTCGTATCATTAAAAACAGTTGAAAGATAATATTTAAGCCCTTCCCCTTCTAATTATCCTTCAAATGGTTCACTTGCAGAGTCTCTACAATAAAAACGCCACAGATTTCAAACTGAGGCAGAAAAATGACCAAGTTATCATATGTTGACAGGACAATTTTCTGCCTCAGCGCACATGGAAAACTCATCAAAGGGAAAACAATTTTTCATGCTTCAAAAAAAGAATATTAAATTACTAGTCGATTTTAATGAAAATGAGTAATTATTTTAAATAATGGTGTTCGTTTTGGCTTATTTTAAAATGAAATTTATAATATATTTCTCTTGCTTTCATATTTCGCTACCTATATTTGTTTTTGTGAAAGTTACTTTTAATTGTTATATCGTTTGAATGATTATTATTATAAGGCATATTCAAGCTCATTATACAATAGACTTATAATTTTAGGATTATAATATTTACAGTAAATGTGGTTTTATTTTGATTATTGTCCATAACAGACTTCATTTATTATCAGTTCTTTTTACGTAACTGATATTCCATTTATTTTGAATTTTTTATCTTTCTGTAAAACAGGTTTTCCTACTTAGTAATAAACTACCTTAATATCAGCACAATAACGATAAATGTTTCCTTTAATTTGAAATGTTACTTCGATATTCAGATATGATATTACTTGACTATCTCGTAATGATGTCTCCAAATATCTCGCATTTGGAATAAGGTTTTTCATATCAAATTTCGATGAAGCGAATGTGACATGGAATTCAAATTTAAATATACTAATATTGGTATATTGTATCGTTAATTCAACTTATTCTTAAATATCATTACATATTATGTAATCGCATGACTAAATATCAAAGAACACCTAATCGTATTTACAAAAATATTATTTGAATTCATTTAGCCATAAAATTTATGCTAATCACCAATATTTATATGTGGTATTTTAAACTTTCTAAATTCAACAACATAGCAGTGGACACTGCATATGAAATTCTTTTTTGAAAAAAGTTCACTGAAGAAATTAATATTTTTATTCAAATTTTTAAGAGATAATTTCAATCAAAAATAACATATTATTATTTTCTTATCAAATCAAAGGAATAACATTTTTTAATTCCAATTAAAAAATACTCATCAAATAATTTAATGCCTTATTTGTGACAATTAGAGCTAAACCTACTAGTAACATATACCGAGTTATATCTGTCACAGTACGTTTAAAGTAGCGTATTTAATGTATTCCAAAGGATTAACGCCACCTATCGAATTGCAGTCACAGCCATTATTGAAATGAGTTATCGCTATGAAACAGATGTAATTCGATACTCTAACAGTAGGTTGGCAAGTACTATAAGGTTAGTACTGTAGAAATCCTGTATAGTGAACTCCTTTATAGTGAACTCCTGTATAGTGAACTCCTCTATAGTGAACTCCTCTATCGTGAACTCCTCTATCGTGAACTCCTCTATCGTGAACTCCTCTATCGTGAACTCCTCTATCGTGAACTCCTCTATCGTGAACTCCTCTATCGTGAACTCCTCTATCGTGAACTCCTCTATAGTGAACTCTTCTATCGTGAACTCCTCTATCGTGAAGTCCTCTATCGTGAACTACTCTATCGTGAACTCCTCTATCGTGAACTCCTCTATAGTTAACTCCTCTATAGTGAACTGCTCTATAGTGAACTGCTTTATAGTGAAATGCTTGCTCTATAGTCAACTGCTTGCTCTATAGTGAACTGCTTGCTCTATAGTCAACTGCTTGCTCTATAGTCAACTGCTTGCTCTATAGTGAACTGCTTGCTCTATAGTGAACTGCTTGCTCTATAGTGAACTGCTTGCTCTATAGTGAACTGCTTGCTCTATAGTGAACTGCTTGCTCTATAGTGAACTGCTTGCTCTATAGTGAACTGCTTGCTCTATAGTGAACTGCTTGCTCTATAGTGAACTGCTTGCTCTATAGTGAACTGCTTGCTCTATAGTGAACTGCTTGCTCTATAGTGAACTGATCTATAGTGAACTGCTTGCTCTATAGTGAACTGCTTGCTCTATAGTGAACTGCTCTATAGTGAACTGCTTGCTCTATAGTGAACTGCTTGCTCTATAGTGAACTGCTTGCTCTATAGTGAACTGCTCTATAGTGAACTGCTTGCTCTATAGTGAACTGCTTGCTCTATAGTGAACTGCTTGCTCTATAGTGAACTGCTTGCTCTATAGTGAACTGCTTGCTCTATAGTGAACTGCTTGCTCTATAGTGAACTGCTCTATAGTGAACTGCTTGCTCTATAGTGAACTGCTCTATAGTGAACTGCTTGCTCTATAGTGAACTGCTCTATAGTGAACTGCTTGCTCTATAGTGAATGTAAACTGATGAGTCCTGAGTTAGATATTTCTTTAGTTAGTTTTAGTTACTTTTCTAAAAACTGATGCTATGCATATGGCAGACTGAAGACAAATTTATTCACTATAAGGGGTAACAATAGAAGAGTTCACTATAGAGGAGTTTTACTGTAGTACTTAGATTAAGTTTATGTCTTTACAATGTTCAATATAGTGATATAATCAATGTAAACTGTGTTTTTATCTTCTCTATTCTGATAGTTATCCCAATCTAAAATTATATTCGCCCATCGCCAATTTTTATTGATAATAACTGGTGATAATAATTGAAAACTATATTACGTGCACTTGGTAGAGCGGGTCTAGGAAAATTGATCGAAAACAATTGATCGAAAACAATTGACCGAAAACAATTTATCGAAAGCAATTGATCGAATGGAAAATTGATCGAATGGAAAATTGATCGAAAGGAAAATTGGTCGAAAGGTAAATTGGTCGAGTGGAAAATTGGTCGAAATGAAAATTGGTCGAATGGAAAATTGATCGAAAGGAAAATTGATCGAATAGATCAACTTCATTTTTTTCTTCCATCTGTGAGTGCAGTAACCGGTGCTTAGGTGTCGCTTTTTGTTACATTCATTGGTGACTTCACTCACAGAGTAGTTTTTCTGCATCCATGAGCATTGTCACCAACGGTGTTAAGTGACTTTGTTCATGAATCCACTTTCCTTTCTGACTGCTTCTTCCAATCTCCTGTATTTAATTCCCTTTTGCCGTCAGTGATATGGCTTTTGGTTCCGAAACATGACGTTAAACTTATACTACATTAATAAATTATTTAACTTTCATTTCACAAGTTATCTAGAACTATCTAATTTCTAAAACTAAGAAAGTTTAAAGTTCTTCAAATTATAATATATTTCAAAGCATATAATTCTCTGTTATAGAAAAACAGTTGATTGAAGAAATGTTATACATAAATTATTATTATATATTATTATTGTATAAATTATCATTAATATATATAAATCATGGTTTCAAGATCTACTAAGTAAGTTTCTCTGGTAATCCATGGTTTTAGTTATCATTGTCAATTAGTGTAAATAGATCCAATATCATTTTCGATCAATTTTGTTTCGGTCAATTCTCCAATCGACCAATCGATGTGCGATCAATTTTCCTTTAGATCAATTTTCCTTTCGATCAATTTTCCTTTTGATCAATTTTCCATTCGACCAAATTTCCATTCGATCAAATTTCCATTCGATAAATTGTTTTCGGTCAATTGCTTTCGATCAATTTTCCGGATCCCGGTAGAGCGCATACCTTAGCAGCCGCTTTGGCCCGTTCTCTACTAAAATTTAATTAACAGCTAACTGAATGATAACCAATCGTTCCATCAAGTTCCATGCTATATGGTTCGATACTTTTTGAGTTATGGAGTTATAAATGACCTTGACCTTGACCTTTGATCGGATCGCTCCCAAAAATCTACCAGTTGGTTCCTGGACATTGACCAATTGTATTATCAAATTTCATACAATTTGGTTGAATATTTTTTGAGTTTTTGAGTTACAAATGGCCTTGACCTTGATCTTTGATCTTTGACCCTATCGCTCCCAATATCTAATAAAATGGTTCCAGTATATTTACCAATCTTCTCACCAAGTTTCATATGGTCCAAAACTTTTTGAGTTAGAAATGACCATGACCTTGACCTATGACCGGATCGCTTCTAAAATTCAACCAGCAGGTTACTGGACATTGACCAATCGTTTCACTAAATTTCAGGCAATTTGGTGCAAAACATTTTCAGTTAAGCGAATAACAAGATGATAAATAAATATATAAATATATAAACGACGGGTAAAATATGACCTTGCTGCATTCTGCGAAGGTTATAAAGAAAATGTATCGAAGAAAAGTAATCATTCAACTTAATTTGTCAAATAAATTTCGTTGAAAATTATCGACGATAGTTTCTATAATTAGGTATTTTACAGTAAAATTGACTATCGTCATCAGCTATAGCTTGAAGATCGTCCGACTGTAAAATATAAATCATATAGTTGGATATCGAAATAATAAGTATAAAACTCTGAAAATTAACTAATAAACCAATTTTTTTATTGTCACCAAGTTAACAATGATGCTGTCCCAATATTGCCAATGTTGCCCCAATGTTGCCAATGTTGCCCCAATATTGCCAATGTTGCCCCAATGTTGCCAATGTTGCCCCAATATTGCCAATGTTGCCCCAATATTGGCCCAAGAAACATTGCTTCCTTGGTATACAATATAAAATTATTAGAACTATTGTTTACTATTGAATATTGAATTAAAAATTAATGGATACAATATTATTATAATTATGCTTGTAACTATTTTTATTGGAAACAACAATTATTGCGGGAAGGTTATATTATAGCCGTCATTTATTTATTTATTCGCTTAGCTGAAGAAGTTTTAAACCAAATTGCCTGAAATTTGGTGAAACGATTGGTCAATGTCCAGTGATCTGCTGGTAGAGTTTTGGGAGCAACCCGGTCAAAGGTCAAGGTCAAGGTCATTTATAACTCAAAAGTATTAAACCATTTATATTGCATGAAACTTGGTTGGAAGATTGGTCAATATACAGGAACCATTTTGTTAGATTTTGGGATGCGATCGGGTCAAAGGTCAAAGATCAAGGTCAAGGCCATTTGTAACTCAATAACTCAAGAAGTATTCAACCAAATTGTTTGAAATTTGATGGTACAATTGTTCACTGTCCAGGAACCATCTGTTATAATTTTGGGAACGATCCAGTCAAAGGTCAAGGTCATTTGTAACTCAATAACTCAAAAAGTATTGTATCATATTGCATGAAACTTGTTGGGACGATTGGTTATTATTCAGTTAGCAGTTTCTTAAATTTTGGGAGAGAACAGGTGAATGCGGCGGCGAAGGTTTGCGATCTACCGAGTGCACATAATCTAGTTATTCATATGTAACTCTCATTCAAAGAAAAACATATAATAAATCATATTATTGTTGTTTTTGTTGAGAAACAATCATTGATCTCAATAAAAAAATTATTATCAAATCAGTATCAGAAAATTAATCAACAAGATTTCACATTTAGAATTTGGAAAATATTTAAATGAAAGATACGACTTTATATATATTTAGCTTAATTCCATATTAGTTGCAAATAATTTCAATTTGCCTCTTTTAAAAGGCATAAACAGAAGTGAATTATTGTAGCAATTACACACTATAATGTAAAACATACAAATAACTAACTATCACCCCTCACAAAAACTATATTGATGGGCGTTGTTTGGTAAAACTTTAATTAAGAAAATAATTCACACCGCTGAAATAAAGTAAAATAACATTATTTATTAGATTAATATCACCATCACACTGATTAGCATGATTATTGAAAGGATTATAGGATATACATATTATTATATACTAATTATAAAACATAATCATTAATTACCTCATTATTATCATTGTGCTCATTATATTTATAATAATTGAGTTACCATGATTTTATAGATTTTGGATCAGTGAAATGATGTTAACATTTTCTCCCATTGTTTTAATTACCTCCTATAACAATATTTTAATTAATTTTCCTGTTTCTCCTATAGAAAGCTGTAACATCAACCATGGTAATG
>CANNZV010006194.1:0-19854 GCA_947561585.1 Caprella mutica
ATAGGTAAATAAGGATTTAAAAACAGGGGGTCTCGTGACCGGGGGGGCTCATGACCGGGGGGGCTCTTGACCGGGGGGGCTTATGACCTAGGGGGGCTCATGACCGGGGGGCTCTTGACCGGGGGGGCTTATGACCGGGGGGGCTTATGACCGGGGGGGCTTATGACCTACACCCCTTGGAACTTACCCTACCCATCTGACAATAGGAATTATCTTGCAATAATCATGTAAATAATCATGTAAATAATCAGGTAAATAATCATGTTAATAATCAGGTAAATAATTATGTAAATAATCAGGTAAATAATCAGGTAAATAATTATGTAAATAATCAGGTAAATAATCAAGTAACTAATCATGTAAATAATCAGGTAAATAATCATGTAAATAATCAGGTAAATAATCATGTAAATAATCAGGTAAATAATCATGTTAATAATCAGGTAAATAATTATGTAAATAATCAGGTAAATAATCAGGTAAATAATTATGTAAATAATCAGGTAAATAATCAAGTAACTAATCATGTAAATAATCAGGTAAATAATCATGTAAATAATCAGGTAAATAATCATGTAAATAATCAGGTAAATAATCAAGTAAATAATCATGCAAATAATCATGCAAATAATCATGTAAATAATCATGTAAATAATCAGGTAAATAATCAGGTAAATAATCAAGTAAATAATCATG
Organism: Caprella mutica; assembly: GCA_947561585.1. Lineage (NCBI taxonomy): Eukaryota > Metazoa > Arthropoda > Malacostraca > Amphipoda > Caprellidae > Caprella > Caprella mutica. The sequence goes on from CANNZV010006194.1 coordinate 697, forward strand.
CAAATAATCATGTAAATAATCAGGTAAATAATTATGTAAATAATCAGGTAAATAATCAGGTAAATAATTATGTAAATAATCAGGTAAATAATCAGGTAAATAATCAGGTAAATAATCAGGTAAATAATCAGGTAAATAATTATGTAAATAATCAGGTAAACAATCAGGTAAATAATCATGTAAATAATCAGGTAAATAATACTAAATATACTTTCCCTTCTCTTTTCTATACACTATAGGAAGGACAGGTAGGTAGTTATTGGGAGTGAGGGGGTAAGTTACGAATAATCGTACAGTTTCACAATTTCGATCATATTATTTTTTGGCATTTTAACTCTTAAGTTTAATTCGTATCCATGATACCGATAGGTATCAGATTTTTAACTCGTTATTTCCATTTGTATCATGGATACCAATTAAAATTACGAGTCAAATAACTAATTAATCTATTATCGAAAATGTGCTAGTGTGCGATAATTGGTAAGTTCCCCTGGCTAGTAGGTAGCTGAATGTGGCCGGTTATTAGGTCAGTCAGTTCTCCATGTGCACTTGTGAATGAAACATGTGCTGCAACAGCGGTATGTGACAAGTGTTCTACAGATGTTCATAATGCGTATATAAAACTGTACTAATTGGGGTGAAATTTTAACTGTTTATTTTTTTTCAAGAAGGTGAGTTTGGTTAGAATTTAATTATCTAAATATTAAAAGAAAGTTTAAATTGAAGATTGCTTTACTGTTGTTTGTATCTTTTATTTGGTTAGTTTAACAAGTGTTCAAATGACAGCACATCTGTTCTATGTAATGTATATACATGTAATATAAGAAATATAATATATATGGTTATTTTACCTGTCCTATATCTTCTTTCTTTAATTTCAGTTAAAATTGAGGGGAAATTAATTTTTATCTTTGAAATAGGATATTTCCGGATAATTTCCCCTATCTTTACTCTACTGTTTCGTACTTTTTTTATATATTATAGAATATATAATTAAAATATACTTTGATCTAATGATGTATATTAAATATTATATTTATAACATAATATGTAACATACATAGTTAATTACCAACATTGGTAATCTTACTCCTAGCATATGTTTTATTTTTATTTTTTTAATTATAATTAATTCAATAAATACTCTATTAGGGAAACTTTTTTTCACGTAGGGTAAGTTTCGAGTTATCGGACTGTTTCACATTTTCGATCATATGCTAAAATGTATATATTAAATAATTTTTATAAACTTTCTTTTATTATATAATTTGTTCTTCTTTGATCGAAAATGTGGTACTGTCCTATAACTCGAAATTATTGATTAATTAATATTTATTTTAATTGGTATCCATATGCATAGAAAACAGGCAAATTCATGGCAAACTACAGAAAATATTTCATTATTCATTATACATGCTACTTCAGTGTCATGACTAGAAAATTCGAAATGGCTCACTATACAGGATTTCATTATAAAGTAGTTCTACTGTTTATATTATGGGTTGAATAAATGAACATCCTTCTATAATAAATAAGCCTAATTGGAAACCTGATTCAATCAGACGAAATGAGTTTACCATCATAATAGGTATTAGACCTTAAATAAGCACTTAAAGAAATAATTTCAATTCTTACCTACAAATCACGTTCAATGCATATTGAAACTTGCAGCATTTTTTGTATACACGGAGTAAGTACTTAAATACCGGTACTTAGTACTTATAGTACCTAATATGTATGTTTATAATGCTACTACCCAGGGGCTCTATCCTGAAGCTGTCTGTGGTGAATGGTAGAGAAGGAGGTGACGTTTTGTCCCGAAATGTTGTAATTTGGGTTATGGATTGTATTTTTTAATTTATACCACGTATATCATTTTTTTAACGCTACTTGCAGTTTTAGAGGATAGCGCTAGGGTTATGCTCTTCATCCACGAGGTCTTAGATTTTGTGTTAGGTAGACTCGTAGGCTTCTCAACTATCACCTCTTCATTTTCCTCTTCCATTCGTTAGTGCAGTCACCGGTGCTTGTGTCCCTTTTCGTCACATTCCTTGGTAAGTGACTGCATTCACAGAGTAGCTTTTCCGCATCTATGAGCTGTGTCACTGACTGGTGGTAAGTGACTTCATTCATGTCGCCACTTTCCTTTCTGACTGCTTCTTCCATTCCCTTGTATTTAATTTCTTATTAAGGTCAGCGATATGACCTTTGATTCCGAAGCAGACGTTAAAAATCCCTAATACTTTATTCCTGGACTATGAATATCCTCTTTTACACGTATTTTATTACCACAATTTACTTTTATATCGCTGGCCTGCATTAAGCCTATATCGGTGTCACTGAAAATGAAAGTACCTATCGTTAACGTGTTTGCTAACAACGGTAAGGCGAAATCTGTTCTATTATATGTTATACATATGAATGCTAAAGATAAATACAGTTGATTGTTTCTAAATGGGGCTCGTGTTTGTCCATCGGCCATGTTGTAGTACTGGTCTAGATTATTTTTTTCTCAAATTAATGAGTACAAGTACATCTCAAATGTTTATGAATAGGTTATCTTTTTATTAATTAAAAGTATAACATTAATGGTATAGAGATACTGTGTCGGAAATAGAGTATTCACCCTCTAGAAAGTTGATTTGTGAAGTTTTTATTTGCTATTACTGATTTTAATTAATTATTACATTATTTCCATTTACAGTTGATAATTGCATCATTTGTTGTAGTTTATCACACTAATTCTATTGGAGAATATTATAGAGAAATACTACCAGAGTATTTACGTCCACTCATTTGGTTATATGCTTTAATTTTGTTCACTTACATTTCTTTTATATCCATAGTAAATTTACAAATAAAATATAAGTAGATTTCCCCGGAATGATTTAGATCACCATGCAACAGCATGTTGTAACTCTTAGTATAAATGATAGTCAATGCAAAGAGACAGCGCCATCACACGGACAGTCATTGCGGCAATTGACTGTTTGGTCTTTGGATTATTTGGTGACTTAATTTGTGATTAATTTACTGTAAAAATAATAATCTCTTGAAGTACCGGAAATATTACAATATAAATTTTAATTATAAATATATAAATATTAAATAATACAATAATAAATAATGAAATATTAGATTATGAAATATAACTTGTAATTATAAATAGTTATGAATTACTCCATTAATATAGTTCTTTGGGGGCGTGTACCCCCATTTTATCCCTGTCCATAACGCCGGGTGCTGGAGGCAGATTGGGTCAGACTCTATATTAATAAGTCGAGGTCAGACAGAGGTCAGTGCCGGTCATGACCTCCGGATTGATGAATGTTGACCTCTATTTCCTTAGTTAATTAGACGGTGTTTGTATAATTTAAATTAGTTAATTAGTTTTAATGTAATGAAAGATGACTTGGGAATACCAATGATTATTGACTTATTAATATTTAAGTATGATGTCTAATAAATAAATTAATATTTATATTATTTAACACTTAATCATATATTAAGTGTTATGACTTACATTCCATTGATGGTAAATCCAATTAATGAAAATGAATAAATTCAAAATAATTTTTGTATTTAATTTGGATATACAAGTTTTATATATCATTAATAGCTAATTTTCACGAGCAATGAAAGAATGTATTTGTTATATAATTATGATTAAATACTTTTTTATTTTTATAATATGTTTATGTAATCTGTGATTATTCGTTGATTATTTTTCATTGGGTGCTGCGATGAGTAGCTTCCTTGCTTCCATGAGCACTGACACTCTTTAACTATGAAACATAAAATGCATGAATAGTTGAATACCTCTGTTTTCTTTACCCTAGCTATCTTCTTTTACTTTTTTTCTAATACACTATTCCTTCTATCCTAATTTCTTCTAGCTAGTCTATTTTGTTTTATCCTATTTTCTTCTTCTATCCTATTTTCTTCTATCCTATTTTCTTCTTTTTCCCCATCTTACCCCATCTTCTTTTGTCCTATTTCACTTTATTTTTGAACTCTATTTTATTTTTCTATATCTTTTACCCTAATTTTTCCCTATTTTCTTGCACCATTTTCTTCTATTTTCTTTCCCCCCTATTTTCTTTTCCCCCTATTTTCTTTTCCCCCTATTTTCTTTTCCCCCTATTTTCTTTTCCCCCTATTTTCTTTTCCCCTTATTTTCTTTTCCCCTTATTTTCTTTTCCCCTTATCTTCTTTTCCCCTTATTTTCTTTTCCCCTTATTTTCTTTTCCCCCTATTTTCTTTTCCCCCTATTTTCTTTCCCCCCTATTTTCTTTCCCCCCTATTTTCTTTCCCCCCTATTTTCTTTTCCCCCTATTTTCTTTTCCCCCTATTTTCTTTTCCCCCTATTTTCTTTTCCCCCTATTTTCTTTTCCCCTTATTTTCTTTTCCCCTTATTTTCTTTTCCCCTTATCTTCTTTTCCCCTTATTTTCTTTTCCCCCTATTTTCTTTTCCCCCTATTTTCTTTTCCCCCTATTTTCTTTCCCCCCTATTTTCTTTTTCCATTATTTTCTTTTCCCCTATTTTCTTTTCCCCTATTTTCTTTTTCCCTATTTTTCTCTTTCCCTATTTTTCTCTTTCCCTATTTTTCTCTTTCCCTATTTTTCTCTTTCCCTACTTTCTTTTTCCCTATTTTCTTTTTCCCCTATTTTCTTTTTCCCCTATTTTCTTTTTTCCCCTATTTTCTTTTTTCCCCTATTTTCTTTTTTCCCCTATTTTCTTTTTCCCCTATTTTCTTTTTCCCCTATTTTCTTTTTCCCCTATTTTCTTTTTCCCTATTTTCTTTTTCCCTATTTTCTTTTTCCCTATTTTCTTTTCCCCATCCCTACACCAGGTCAAAGAACCTCTCTACGCATTAATACACGAAGCCTTCCACCTCCATTACTTTATTATTCTATATCACTCCATTTACTGTCAACAAAAGAATGTTACAATGCGTACTGTAAACAAAGGAGATAAACAATGCTCTATTGTCACATTTATTGTAAGGTAAAACGCTTCTAATTAATTACAAAAATTACTCTTAATTAAACACCACTGAATAGTAAGGATAAGCTATTTTGATAGTCAAAATGAGATGGAATATTTAATGCGAATATTAGCGTTTTATTTTGGACACTCTACTTTTTAATGATAGTTTATAAAAGATATTAAACTTCAACCTGTTTGAGAATTCCTTTAAATACTACTGTAAATATTTCTATTTATAAAATTCTTATTGTAGGAGTTAAAATATTTTCCGAAGTCAGGCAGCTACATAAAACTCTATAGGTAATAATAACACTAAGTAGCTTTTTTGCATCCATGCCCTTGCACACGCATTGTACAGCCATGCACACTGCACAGCCATGCACACTGCACACTTATTTCACAGTGCACAGCCATGCACACCTAACTATTGCACACTGTACAGTCACCCCATCTCCTCAGCTTTAACTCTACAGTCACTCCTGGTTGATAGGCACTGCAGTGGTAAAATAGTCAGCTTTAGCGTCCACTCTCCCGCTTAATACGACCACAAGCCGCCTTCTGCGACCAGTCTAAGTGATTACAATAGTAAATGTATGTTGCTATTTCCGGCTATACTCAATTATGGTAAATTACGAATTGTCGGTCAGTTTCACATCTTCGGTCATATAAGAAAAAACTATATAATAATTATTAATGATTTAGTTTTTAAACCAATAAAAATAAAATAAAATAACAATATTTTATTACAGTTTTTTCTTATATGACTGAAGATGTGGAACCGACCGACAATTCGTAACTTACCCTGTGATTAATATACACTAATTCCAATTTGTGATATGTAGTTCCCATGTTAGTTAATTAACATGGGATGGTTAATTGATTTAGGCGAGATAAGTAGCGATGAATTTGATTTTTAATTGATATATCGATTATTGGTGATGTATCAATGGTATCGAGACATCGGTCCCAGGGGCTCTATCCTGATGCTGTCTGTGGTGAATGGAAGAGAAGGCTGTGGCATCCCTTGGGCCCCGAACTGTTGTAATTTGGATTTTTCTTTTTCATTTTTACCATGTTTGTCCTATTTATTTGCTACTTGCAGTTTTGGAGGATAGCGCTAGGGTTATGCTCTTCAACTACGAGGTCTTATATTTTGTGTTAGGTAGACTATAGGCTTCATTTACTATCACCTCTTCATTTTCCTCTTCCATCCGTGACTGTCTCTTTTCGTCAAATTTCTTGGTGAGTGACTTTGTTCATGGAGTCACTTTCATTTCTGACTGCTTCTTCCAGTCCCTTGTATTTTTTTCCTTTTGACGTCAGCGATATGGCCGAAACAGACGTTAAACACGTACTAAAATAATCAGATCCTGGTGTTTCGTTCATATGAGAAACAAATATATAATGAATATTATTCAACTATAATAGTTGAATAATATTCATTATATATTTGTTTCTCATATGAACGAAAAAGCTACTTCAATCGGTATCCAAGTTACCTTCAGTTATCATGGATGCCAATTAAAATAAAAGTTAAGCATTAATGGTTATTATTTTCTTGAATGATCGGAAATGAGATACCGTTCAATAAGTAGGAACTTACCCTAGACTTGGTCAATTGACATTTTAGGTTGGTTTAACCAAGATGGAATGTTTATGGTAGGGTCTTAGAAGATTTTGTTATGGGGTCCCCCTTCTTATCTATGATATCGACACCATATGCTTCTCCGAATAAAATTATTTAGATATTACCACCACATGGTACAAATATTATACATCAATTGAATTTTCTTTTTTTACTCGTTTCTAAATACTTACTATATACCTCACCATTAAATTCCATGACTTTGCAAGAAAACAAATTATTTGTCGTGTATCATCACAGGAGAGGGAAAAGTGTCTATTTTTCACATTCATTAATGTGGCCCTTTATTTTAAATGAGAATGTCTAACTAACGAGGTTTCAAAGACGCTCTCAAAGGCGTTAGATATGCCTTCGTATTCTCTGATATTGTTACAATTTTGTCCCTATTAAGGCATGGTTTTTTCGATTCGATAGAAAAGTAAATGAAGTCAATTATTGGTTATTAAATGATGTGTTTTATTATAATTAATGTGTATTTATTAATAAATTTGAATGTTGAAAGTTTTACTTTTACTACGGCTTATGTTTAAAATAATTATTGAACAGCGCAACAAGGTATTCCATTTTTCAAATTTTCCATTCATTCTTCTATATTATTTTCATGAATTGATAGAACCATCTTTTTGTAAAAGAACTATTGTTAATGAATTGTACAGTGAAGGGTTAAAATAAGTTAATAACCATTAATTTAATAAATAAATTATTACGTTTTTTTGTAGTTAAATATAACAATAATTTCTTAATTCCATGTAATTCCGTAAAAAAATACTGGTACATAGCTACTTTCTCGAGTTACTCTTTTTTGCTATGTAACTCTTAGGCCTCTCATTGCTATGTAACTCTTAGGCCTCTCATTGCTATGTAACTCTTAGGCCTCTCATTGCTATGTAACTCTTAGGCCTCTCATTGCTATGTAACTCTTAGGCCTCTCATTGCTATGTAACTCTACGGCCTCTCATTGCTATGTAACTCTTAGGCCTCTCATTGCTATGTAACTCTTAGGCCTCTCATTGCTATGTAACTCTCAGGCCTCTCATTGCTATGTAACTCTTAGGCCTCTCATTGCTATGTAACTCTTAGGCCTCTCATTGCTATGTAACTCTCAGGCCTCTCATTGCTATGTAACTCTTAGGCCTCTCATTGCTATGTAACTCTACGGCCTCTCATTGCTATGTAACTCTACGGCCTCTCATTGCTATGTAACTCTCAGGCCTCTCATTGCTATGTAACTCTCAGGCCTCTCATTGCTATGTAACTCTTAGGCCTCTTCGCTATGGCAATTTTCCGCTGATTAGTTATTTTGGCAGGTAGATTGCCTCTGTCAGTCCATTGGAGGCAAATGACTTTCCTTTAAATCATTTTTTGGATAGGAGGTGTTTTCTCCTATAGAACCATAGTGATTAGAATAGGGGAAGCTGCGAGTTATCGGACTGTTTCACATTCACGATCATGTAACAAATAAATAGTAAATAGAATTTAACTCATATATTTTTTTTATATTACCGAAAGTTTGGAACTTTCCGATAACTGGGAAATTAGCCTTTTCGAAGGTAAAATATAAATTTAAGTAAATTTCCATGTGTAATTCTCGATGTGAATACAACAGGTAAAAAACGGCTAAGTTAATGTAAAATTTATTCCATTAGGTATTTTATCCAATTATATTTTAATCATATTTTAGCTCTTTAATTACTGTTTGTTTTAATCTTTTTATTTACTATATTGATTATCAAAGGAACACGAAAAAGAGTGAAAGTGGTTTTCGAATAAAGTGCAATTGTGACAAAATTTTATTTAAGTTATAATTTGATAAACAACAAATGGTAACAAATCGATGTATAAATGAATTTCATAGAGGATTCTATTTATTCTATTTTCATTAACAACATAGCACTAATTTAGTAATCCTATAATTATTTTTCAAAATCTTCCTTTTCTTTGCAGGTTCCGCATGTTGGTACATCAATCCTAAGTTCGATTGCTGCCGCTGCTTCGAACAAGAAATCTAAATTCTCAAACAGACTTAACGACGCCAGCAAATCCAGTCAAGCGAAGAGATCCGCATCCCTTCACCGCCCAACGGTACCCCCTGCCCCGACTATAGCCCCCAACTCTAACTCCTCGTGGTGTCGGAGTCACACCATTTGCACCGGCAAACCCTCATCGGAGGAGCGGAGTAGGAGTGAAGGCTGGAAGCGAAGTACGGTCGGATGTTCCAAGGACCCGGCGCTGTTGAAGATTTTCAATGATTCCAAGAGTGTGAGTGGAGGTGACAAGAAGAGCTTCTCCAAGCACCATTATAGTAACCCGAGTTTCAATGAGGGGGCACACGTAGCTCGGGCGCTTGACAAGTCAGGCTCTAACAAGGACAAGCACGCTGCTCGTGTTTGCTTGAAACACAACAAGAGCTACAACAAGCAGTCTAAGTGCTGGGAGAAGTTAGACGCCCCAAAGAGGTCTGCACCCAAGAGTCCAATGGATACGAAGGGAGTGAATCCTCGGGGCTCTGGATCCCGTGGTTCAACTTCAAGTAGCTCGTCGGGACCGAGTGAGTTCATTATATTGTAATAAAACCTATAGAAACTTGTCTGAAGGATAAATAATTCATAAAATGAGCCTCTGTGAATCTATTTTAAACCTGACACAGTATGACACGACCTCTCTGAACTGTTGTAATTTGGTTAATATAATAATCACTATGTTCATCATATTACCAAACACTACTTGTGGTTTAGAAAGTGGAACGGACTTTCCCTTTCATTTAAAAGTTCTTTTATAAAATATTAGTTACTATTTTATTATTTTAGTATACAGGTTATGAATATAATCGTAAAGTGTAAATTAAAATGAAGGATAATTTTCTATTCACACGCAGGCGGCACACCCCACCCCGTCCTGCACAACCACCCTCAACATCCTCCTCCTTTGGGTACACTGGCCCTCTCAGCCACCGGGGGAAGTGGCGGAGGAAGTTCCACCACCCCCCGGTCCCTGTCCCTCGCCTCCATTTCCTCGGAGGGCAGCACGGAGAGTCACATGGTGGAGCAGGAGGATATCGTGGCTCTTTCCACCGCTGTCAGGAGTTTCAAGGAGGCTTTGGGGAAACTTAGGAAAGTCTTCCATTCCACCGAGAGGGGTAAGGGGAGGGGGGGGGGGGGGCTCGAAAAAATATACTAGGGGAAGGAAATAATAGTATTTGATAAACAGAAATTAGGGGGGTACTAAGAAAATTCGATCTCAAAACTTTTCGGTTTCGTTTTTTAATGATTTTATTGAGGAAACACAATAGAAAATTGAAATTATTATTTATTTATTAAAAGCGGATAACATCATTAGCCTTTTTGAAATGATAATATGTAACATTAGTAATTTTGACATGTAACTATGATACGCACGGGAATATATTGACTTGGTATTTTAATTGTTTTTATTCAATTTTTGTGTGTACTTTATCTATAAAATATAATATCAGCTTAGGCAGAAAAGATAGGAAGGAAAATTCGGTCTCGGAATTTTCGGTCAGAGAGGTATAACTAAAAGCCTGTCAGTTAGATGAATCGTTGGTCGTGCAACCCCCCCCCCCCCCTCTCTGACAGATTATTAAACAAATATGAAGTATGCAGTACAACAAACTATCGGATAAATCAAACTGCATTACAGCCCATTATGGTGAGAGTTTCAAAGTAATCTTCATATATTTATAAATAGATGGAGATTATTTTGAAACTATCAACGTAAACGCCGTAATTTAGTTTGTTATACATATTAGCTGGTTTGTTGTACCGCAAACTTTGGGGGTTCGTACGTCCACTTAAACACATATCATCATGCAGTAATCTATTTCATAATAAATAAAATGAACGTATTAATGCTATACCTCTCATAATTGAACCTTTGACAGGCATGCTTGCGCCGTTGGCTGAGTTTTTTCCATTCAAAGACTGAAAATTCCGAAACCAAAATTTCCGGCCCCAATTTGGGGATATGTACGTAGGAAATAGCAATTAAGTAATTAAAGGCTAATAGAATCTGGAAGATCACGTTTATATTGGATCAGAAAAACTGAGCTGATTAGGGAAACTTTTTTAAAATTCTTTTGAATTATAATTAAAAGTAGAAACTTAATATAGAAATTGCATTAATAATTTCCTTTAGAATTTATCTAATGATGTTACGTTGTGTTCTTTCAGAGGGGCTAAAGGTTAATGCACACGAGAAGTTAGGTGATGTACTGAAAATACTGAGGACTATTCTGAAGAACTACAGCCCTATCCTCCACAACGAACTGATGACAGCTGCCTCTCAGTTGATATCTTTGGTGAATGGTGAGTAGTAAGTGAGTGTGGTGAGTGAATGGGGAGTAGGGAGTGAGTTGAGAGAGAGTGGTGAATAGAATTATGATTAGTGAGTGAATGGAGAATTAATAATGTTGAAGATTTTTACCATATTCTTCTATCATAACATCGCAATATTATTGCAGTTGTCCCTCTCAAGCAAAAGTTTTCTGTCTTTCTTCCCTTTATAGAAAATTATTTCATGGGGTGACTACTGAGAAATGACCTCCTGTTCTAAAAAGTTACATCTATTATCTAACTATTTTTAGAAATATAACTGATTGTCGTGTATTCGGCTATTATCAAAACAAGTAACTTAATATAAATAAGTGTATTGATAGTAAAATGATTAATTATCATTAGTATAAATTTTAAAATCTAATATTTAGACCATAATTTTTTAACAAATTATTAACATTGATATATCATACAGTAAATCAATACATAAATATGTTATAGTCAATTTAATAATGAATAATTCTATGTTTAAAATTAATTTTAATGTCAAGAAGCTAATAGAATTATATGATTTAATTAAATTATTCTCAAATTAAATCATATTTCAATGTTTTTTTCCTCGTCTGTCATTAAATCTATTATTATATAATTATATTATATTATTGTTATAATTTAATTATCAGTTCAGTGAATATATTAATAATATTATTTTAATTTATTTAAATAACTTTCTAGACAATGTTTATTAATACATGAAAGTAGTTATAAATTTATTCATGCGATTGAGTTATAATAAATTTACAATTTAAGGCTTTGATCGCTTATAAATATTTAAATGATAGAAGTTTTGAAGAGAATACCTAAATAGAATATACACAAAGATATGTAAATAGAATACAATTATGTAAATAGAATACAATTATGTAAATAGAATACAATTATGTAAATAGAATACAATTATGTAAATAGAATACAATTATGTAAATAGAATACAATTTTGTAAATGGAATACAATTATGTAAATAGAATACAATTATGTAAATATAATACAATTATGTAAATAGAATACAATTATGTAAATATAATACAATTATGTAAATATAATAACTAAAGATATTATATAAGTCATTTCACACCAATAGAATATTCTCATTGAAACTAGGGTAAGCTCTTAATTATCGGTCAGTACTACATCTTCGGTCATATAAGAGAAAACAATGTAAAAATTGTAATCATTACACAGTGCTATCTAATGATTACAATTTTTATATTGTTTTTCTTATATGACCGAAGATGTAGTACTGACCGATAATTAAGATCTTACCATATACAGCTTATTAACCTGTTAAATGTTCTTTATTGGTTTGATGCAGAAATTGGTTCTGTCATTTATATTCAATTTATTAATATCATATTCATTATTCAACGAATAATTTCAGTTTATTTATAACTATTGTATATTTAATTTCGGGGTATTATATTTCAAGTTTCAACTGAACAATTACTTATTTATTATCTGGTGACTGTTCTTAATTCCCGTGCTGTTTGTGTGCCGTACCATTTGATTCCCGTGGTGCCGTTTGGTTCCCGGTCAGTTTATTCCCAGTCATTATATTAATAGCTTACAGTATATACTTAGCATACTATTTTTTATTATCTTTATGAATGAATAAAATTGGCATCTATTATTTAAATAATAAATCAATAGCTACGTAGATTTGCATAAAAAACAGCTAGAATTGATTGCTGCAACAAATGAATTATTCTTTCAGTCAAAATAATATTTTTATAATTCACTTCCGATAATATTCACTATTAATTATTCATGTTCATTTTTTTATGTATTTAATTTATTTTTAGTTCATTTATTAGACTATAAAGGCAAAGCCAGGTCTTGATACAAATTAATCGTACTTATGACAAGTCAAATGAGTGTTGAACATGGCTAGTAATTATTTCTCCTGGAATTGAATATATTTTATGAGTCACTTTGTCCATTTGGTTGTTAGTTTTCAGTAAAGGTACGTTTTGCATGCAGCGATTGTTGCAATCGATGCTCAGTGATGACGAATTATTGTCCTATTGACGAAATGTCCTATTGATGAAATGTCCTATTGACGAAATGTCCTATTGACGAAATGTCCTATTGACGAAATGTCCTATTGACGAAATGTCTTGTCGACGACATTCTCTAGACGAAATTTCTGCACAATCTCCTTCTAAGCCCCGACTCTGCCGTTAAGAACACAATCTCGACTGTCGGGACACAGGTGTGACTAGGTAAAACGTCACAACTTGACACTTGCGTCATGTCTTACATACATCATTAGGCTGGATTGTTAGTTTTATCAGCTTAGTCTTGTTATTTTTGCCTAACTAGGCTTCGGGATTAGCTGAGCCCTTAGATTATAGGAGTCTGAAGGTTCCTAATCTTCTTCAGACTAGTAAACAGTGAGACAGTTCAGACAGCTAGAGAGAGAGAGAACCCTCCTTTCTAATCCTCTAGTAATTTACTAGGATGATTCTTGTAAACTCCTCCTTTAGACAACCCTCCTCTCTAATCCTCTAGTAATTTACTAGGATGATTCTTGTAAACTCCTCCTTTAGACAACCCAAGAGTTGCCTTTGCTCTCATTTCTCCTACTTTTATTGGCTCACAACCACCAGCGCGAAATTTTCCTTCAAACCCAATAGGAGACATCTAATTCTAAATTAACTCTCCCGTGAGTTCCTACTCTCCTCATCAATATTTGTCGAAGAATCTTAAGGAGGACGAAACCTCCAAATCTCGTTATTTTAACAATAGGAACATCTTGCCTAGAGAGAACAGCAGGTAGGTAATTACCCTCACCAAATGCATTCTATGTAACATCTTTTGATATGATTTACTAACTCTCACAAGTAATAAATATTGTTGTCAAACAACTTTTTTAGACTTATTCACTGATGAGAGATTGCTATAAATAACAGAAATATTATAGTGAGAATGTATTCGCAGGTCGTATTCTAAATATTTCAATTCCAGCATTCTCGACTCATCATCCGACTTACTGTGCAGGAAGACTCAACTTTCGTACTTTTATTTTGGTGAAAGGAGAAATGTTTCTTCTGAAGAATATTAACTTGGAATGAAATGATCTTCGTACTTTATGTACACTAATGATCTTTGTACTTTATTCACACTAATGATCTTTGTACTTTATTTACACTAATGATCTTTGTACTTTATTTACACTAATGATCTTTGTACTTTATTTACACTAATGATCTTTGTACTTTATTTACACTAATGATCTTTGTACTTTATTTACACTAATGATCTTCGTACTTTATTTACACTAATGATCTTTGTACTTTATTTACACTAATGATCTTTGTACTTTATTTACACTAATGATCTTTGTACTTTATTTACACTAATGATCTTTGTACTTTATTTACACTAATGATCTTTGTACTTTATTTACACTAATGATCTTTGTACTTTATTTACACTAATGATCTTTGTACTTTATTTACACTAATGATCTTTGTACTTTATTTACACTAATGATCTTCGTACTTTATTCACACTAATGATCTTCGTACTTTATTCACACTAATGATCTTCGTACTTTATTCACACTAATGATCTTCGTACTTTATTCACACTAATGATCTTCGTACTTTATTCACACTAATGATCTTCGTACTTTATTCACACTAATGATCTTCGTACTTTATTCACACTAATGATCTTCGTACTTTATTCACACTAATGATCTTCGTACTTTATTCACACTAATGATCTTCGTACTTTATTCACACTAATGATCTTCGTACTTTATTCACACTAATGATCTTCGTACTTTATTCACACTAATGATCTTCGTACTTTATTCACACTAATGATCTTCGTACTTTATTCACACTAATGATCTTCGTACTTTATTCACACTAATGATCTTCGTACTTTATTCACACTAATGATCTTCGTACTTTATTCACACTAATGATCTTCGTACTTTATTCACACTAATGATCTTCGTACTTTATTCACACTAATGATCTTCGTACTTTATTTACACTAATGATCTTCGTACTTCATTTACACTAATGATCTTCGTACTTCATTTACACTAATGTCAGTGAAAAGGGAATCTATGGCAGATTGTATTTCCTGTTTCTGTTAGCCATTAAAATCAAAACTGAGGCAGTATTGAGGTAGAAGTCGTAATGATGTACCTACCTCCATATTTAGCAAAATATACTATTATTTTTTGCGAATGATATTGTGTGTCAGTGATATATATTGTATTTAGATTATTAGACTATTCTTGAACTCCTCAATCTTCATAATGAACTGTGTATCACTAGTTCACTACATAGAGCTACATCAGTATTGCACATTGCGTAAGGTTATTTTTTAGTGTGCATTTATTTATTTGTAACTTTTTTATTCGTATAACTCAAAAAGTATTCAACCAAATTGCTTGAAATTTAATGGGACGATTTGTTAATATCTAAAGACCATCATGTAAAATTTTGGGAGCGATCTGATCAAAGGTCAAGGTCATTTATATCTCAAGGCAAATCATTGGATGGTCAAGGTCATTTATAAGCGACGGTGAATGTATGTACTCTGGGATTACCGTCATCTAGTTCATTATCTAGGATTCAAGAGATGCAGACTACACGAAATATTTTTTCACGAACCTTATTTCATCATACAGGCTACTTCATTACTCAGGACTCTACTAACCAGAATGGTTCACTATACAGGACTTCAATATAGAGGAGTTGAACTGTAATTACAAAAAATACGACTAACGGAAAATATTTTCCGAAGAAAAACAAACCCTAAGAATTTCCATCCAATATATTCTTTTGCATACACTTTACTTTATGAATTGTGAAACCATTTACAAATTATGAAATAACACCTCCCGAAAGAGATGATAGAATCAAACCATACCAACAACAATCAGGTGTTGTTACCAGAGCTTTATGGCATTTTCAGCATCAGTTTGAGGTGCAAACTTCTAAAAGAAGTAACTATTACGTTGATATTAAATAGAACAGAGCGTGAAATTCAGAGGGAACTTTCGTACGTAAACTTGAAACAAAGTTAAACTCGTCACCTCATTTTCTATATTATTTTTATATTTGAATTATTTAAATGAACTGTAAATAGATATTGTATGAATGTTCTTTGCTTTGAATATTATTTCGACATCTTCCCTTCACTCCATCTCTTCCCTTCACTCCACCTCTTCCCTTCACTCCACCTCTTCCCTTCACTCCACCTCTTCCCTTCACTCCACCTCTTCCCTTCACTCCACCTCTTCCCTTCACTCCACCTCCTCCCTTCACTCCACCTCTTCCCTTCACTCCACCTCTTCCCTTCACTCCACCTCTTCCCTTCCCTTCACTCCACCTCTTCCCTTCACTCCACCTCTTCCCTTCACTCCACCTCTTCCCTTCACTCCACCTCTTCCCTTCACTCCACCTCTTCCCTTCACTCCACCTCTTCCCTTCACTCCACCCCTTCCCTTCCCTTTACTCCACCCCTTCCCTTCCCTTTACTCCACCCCTTCCCTTCCCTTTACTCCACCCCTTCCCTTCCCTTCACTCCTTCCCTTCACTTTCGTTTCATCAATTCCGTCTGTTCGAATTCAATTTGCTGTGAGACGAAAAGTCCTCTGGATTATTCTTCCGATTGTCTCTCTAACTAACAGTTAGTTTATTTTGACGTCAAAGCTACAAGGAGAGGAGAATGAACTGTGTGTACTCGCTAAAAAAGAGGAAGCTACGTCCAATCAAAAAACGTAGAGATGCAACGTCTAAATGATTTAGTATAGACGCTATAGAGTATAGACATTTCAACTGACGACATTTTCAAGGGTGGTACACGATAGTTTGTTTCAAGCGTAAATTAAAAAATCTAGACAATTGGACTGACAATATGAAGGAACCGTATTTCCATTGAACTATATCTTTTATTAAGTAAAACGTTCTAAATTTAATTAACGATAATTTGGGTCATTCTGACCCACTTTTTAAATTTTCATAAAATCTCGAATTGTTTATTTTCGAATTATTGGATAGATAAACCCTGAAGAATTCATGATCTCCAGAGTAATAAAAATATGGATTCATATCTTAATAACAACAACAATCATCATGTGCATTTACAGAGCTCTCCGGGGTAATCGAATATAAACAAAGTTACTGATGTGTTCTATATAGTGTTACATCTCTTATTTCTTTATTTGAATTAATAAAATTAATTGATTTATCTATAATTGGTAAATTATTAGTAGGGTTGTGACAACATGCAGATAAAATTCATAATCTTAAAAATATTATAGACGAAATGAAATACTATATACCGCCTGGTTTAGAACGATTCAATACTCTTTAATTCATTTCGTCTATAATATTTCCTGGGTATATGATTTTAAAAGCATATTGTCACAACCATAGTTATAAGTTAGTAATTTTGTAAATAAGAAAGTAATTTATTTAGAGCAAATTTAAACAATGGTATTTAATTCCATTGGTAAATAAAAAATAA
The DNA here is from genome assembly GCA_947561585.1 of Caprella mutica. Classification (NCBI taxonomy): domain Eukaryota; kingdom Metazoa; phylum Arthropoda; class Malacostraca; order Amphipoda; family Caprellidae; genus Caprella; species Caprella mutica. The sequence goes on from CANNZV010006194.1 coordinate 18,179, forward strand.
TAAAATTGGTAAATAATTTATTTATTTATTGGTAAATAAATAAATAATAAAATTGGTAAATAATTCATTTATTTATTGGTAAATAAATAATTGATGAATAATAAATTAATAAATGGATAAATTTTTAACAGGCTTCATAATATTTATATATGTATACATTAATTACTTTTATTAAATATAATATCAACGCTAGTCTCCAGTTATTAAAATTCTTTTCCTCATTGCATTTATTAACGAAACTGAAGGAAGGTATTTACTTAATTAATTTCTAAATTAAATGACTGGCATATTTTGAATTTTAATTTTCGTTTCTCATTTTATCAACACATGTTTTATAGACTGGAATAATGAGCAAGATTGACTTTTATGAATAGGCATGCTATCATATATTAACTATATATAAATTCAAAGAAAATATGTTGCGTAGAAATCTTTTCTAATATATTCTACATATATCAAACCAATATAAAATGAACTGTGAAAAACATATAAATATGTTATGGTTATATCTCACTATATTTTTAGTTACGTAACATTGTTTTGTCTAATCTGATATATCTACATATATATTTTATTTACTATCTGACAATAGTTTTCAATGAAGTCTTAATCAATTTTATAATAGTTTAATATATAAAATTGATTGTATTTTTTAATATTTATACAATCCCCTGATATTTTTTTACACAATGTGTTGCGAATCTTTATTAATATCTTATCCTATTTTCTTTCCTAAACAACAATCAAAAGAAGATACTAGAGCCGATATTCGTACCTAGAAATTAAAAAATAGCTAACATATATCATTGTAACATTGTTTCCTACCTCCGTATTAATAAATTGATCTATGATATTAATTATGTATAGTGGCACAGGTTTAATAAAAATTTCTTCATAAAGGGATTCTATTCCAATCAATATTAATTTAATTCTAGGAACATTTTATGATTTAAACAATGGATTGATATTTTCTTTGTATCTCCAGAAATATTAATTGAATACGAATGAGATGTACTGTAATACGTAGAGAACGATATGAGAACAACTAAAATAACTATGGAAGTAAACAGTCGTGTGTTGCTAGTTTCTGTCCCTAGAAGTCACTGTTACAGTACAGTGTGTTGCTAGTTTCTGTCCCTAGAAGTCACTGTAACAGTACAGTGTGTTGCTAGTTTCTGTCCCTAGATGTCACTGTTACAGTGTGATGTGTTGCTAGTTTCTGTCTCTAAATGTCACTGTTACAGTGTCGTGTGCTGCTAGTTTCTGTCCCTAGATGTCACTGTTACAGTGTAGTGTGTTGCTAGTTTCTGTCCCTAGATGTCACTGTAACAGTGTCGTGTGTTGCTAGTTTCTGTTCCTAGATGTCACTGTTACAGTGTAGTGTGTTGCTAGTTTCTGTCCCTAGATGTCACTGTTACAGTGTGTTGCTAGTTTCTGTCCCTAGATGTCACTGTTACAGTGTAGTGTGTTGCTAGTTTCTGTCCCTAGATGTCACTGTTACAGTACAGTGTGTTGCTAGTTTCTGTCCCTAGATGTCACTGTTACAGTGTCGTGTTCTGCTAGTTTCTGTCCCTAGATGTCACTGTTACAGTACAGTGTGTTGCTAGTTTCTGTCCCTAGAAGTCACTGTTACAGTGTCGTGTGTTGCTAGTTTCTGTCCCTAGATGTCACTGTTA
>CANNZV010006195.1:0-19839 GCA_947561585.1 Caprella mutica
TGATTGACATCTCAAAAGTTTGAAATACTCTAATATGCCTGTATGTATTATTCTTTGACTCAGAAGTATTGATTCAAACAATTTGAAACGTCTAATTGATCTATTCTTTTACATCTTGAATCATATTATGAAAGCTCTTGAAAATTATGAAAGATGATCTATTCATTGTGATATAATGTTATTCAAATCGATAGGCGATGTCCTCCATGTACTTTCAAAGTTAACCCCATTTGTTAGCGTTTGAAAAATTACATAATTACATTTTTGGTCACACCTATTATCTCTTACCATTTTTTTGAATACAAATACAGCTTCGGTTAGAAAGGATTAAAACACACTTCATTGATTATACAAATGATATGGTTGTTCCTGGTTTAATTCAATAGAACGCGAAGTAAAGTATAACTATACTCAACTTTTTAACTGTAAAGCTGAGCAAGGAGCGTTATTTCGGTATAAAGATATAGTATGATCCACAATGAATAACACTAAAATAGATATTGATTAAACTTCATATTAAATAATTTATTTTCAGATTGAGTGATCAAACATCATATTTATGAAATAATTAAGCTTCATATTTATTTAATGATTTAATTTCATATTAAACTGATATTACTGAAATGCACTATAGATATACCAACGTTATCCATGTACAACGCGAATATCAAAAATTAAATAATACATATTTGGTGAAGTCCTATTAAAACGTACGTGCGTACGTATAATATAAAAATTGATAATCTGTTAGAACGTATAATAGAAATTTAAAAAAATTTATAGTTTCAAATGTGTTTCTCTAAATGTTTCAAATATCTTCTCAGTGTTTCAAAATTTGTTTTCATGTTTCATATTTTTTTTCACGTTTCAAACTTTCTTTTTCATGTTTCAAACAATTAGGTTTCCTATGTACAAACATATTTTGATGTTTCAAACAGTTTTCAATGTTCCAAACATGTTTTAATATTTCAAACAAGTTTTACCGTTCAAACATGTTATAATGTTTCAAACATGTTTTATTGTTCAAATATGTTGTGATGTTTCAAACATATATTTTAGTGTTTCGAAGATATTCAGATGTTTCGAAGATATTTAGATGTTTCGAACATTTTTTCAATGTTATAAACATTGTTTACATGTTTAGATCATGTTTTTGTATTTCAAATATGTTCATAATTGTCCATACGTGTTTATAATGTTTAAAACATGTTCTCAGTGTTTAAAACATTTTCTCAGAGTTTCAAACATGTTCTCAGTGTTTCAAACATGTGCTTAGTGTTTCAAACATGTTCACAGTGTTCCAAACATGTTTTCAATGTTTCTTACATTCATTTTGATTCAATTAACATTAAATTCAACATGCTTCCAATATTGTAAACAATTTATCAATATTCAAGACAAGTTTTAACTTTTCAAATAATCATTCATGTTTCAAAAATGTTCAGTATTCTGAACTTGATCAGTCATTCCAATATGTTTTATTGGTTCAAGCATATTTCCTCTGCAGTGTTTCAAACATGTTATCATTGTCTCAAATATTTCAAAATTAATTCAATCATGTTATCAATGTTTCAAACGTGTTTTCGGTGTTTTGAACATGTGTTTATGTTTCCAGTCTCATTTTAACGTCCCCAATCTGTAATAATGTTACAAACATACATTCGATGCTTTAATGTTTTTAACATGCTTCAATGTTTCAAAAAGTGGCTTAATTCGAAATGATTTGCATATTCACACATTTTGAACCACAAGATAGTGAATTAATTATAATTATTTACTTGAAAGGTGTTTAATTTAATTACTGATAAATATCTACTAATATAGTATAGTTGCATGCATCAAGGTTTAGGTTTAAAGATATGGTTTAGCATCCTTTAGGAAGAAATTAAAAGATATCATTCTAGTGGTCCAGAATTTCAAAATTGTGCCTATCTACGCATTTTGAGCCCAAGGTAGTGAATTATTCATAAATAGATACGTACAAAGTTTATCAATTCATTATTGATAAACATCTACTAATAAGGTATAGTTGGGCACATTAATAGTAATATTTAAGGATCTAAAGATATGGTTCAGCACTTTTAGGGCAGAAATTAAAAGATATCATTCTAGTGGCTCAGAATTTAAATATTGTGCCTATCCACGTATTTTGAACCACAAGGTAGTGAATTATTTATAGATTGACACTTACTAAGTTTTTCAATTTATTACTGATAAATATCTACTAATAAGGTTTTGTTGCACGCATAAGTAATAGTCTTCAAGGATCTGAAGATATGGTTTAGCACTTTTAGGGCAGAAAATATAAAATATTATTAAAGTGGCTCAGTATTGAAATGTATCGCTAGCAGAGGAATTCTGACCCAGTAGTATATTAAGTTTATTTGTATATCAGTTTCTAAAAGGTTTGGTTTATTTTTGTTTAATAACGTTTCCTTTGTCCTTTATAGGCGTGTTTATTCATAAATAATCATTTTTATATAAAGTTTTTTCTTATGTTTGTTTTTTTCATATCAAGGATGGCTCAAAATTGAAAATCAATGTCTTACTTTTTTATTTTGAACCACTTTTTAAAAAACAGTAACAGAGCTTCGTATGCAACTAATATTAAAATTTATAAGCTTTTTTTATTGCATTTGTTAACTATTTATGGAAATTGGATTCTATTTGTGAATATACCTCAAAAAAAATTTAGGTGGCTCATAATGTAAAAACTCCATTTTGAGCCACCTCGATTATTTCAGAAATAAAAAAGTTTTAATGAAAATAATCATTATTTAGCAGATACATGTGATAATCTTAGTTTGTTAATGATCATAAATGTTGCATTCTGATTAGTGGCTCAAAATTCACTTCTGCATGCTCGAAAACAGATTTTGAGAGGTGGCTCAAAATCAACATTTTCGTTATAGAGGATACTAAAAATTGATTTGATTTAAAAATAGAAAACTCCTTAATTAAGAAAGAATCATCTTTTGGAAGTAAAGATTCTATCATAAAATGACGGCCATGGATAGATACTTTACCAAATTTGTCTTAAATTAAAAGATCTTTTAGGACACGCGATAAACTATTCTTAAGTTTAACTCCAGATTAATTTTCATATTCTTTGAGTTTAATAGCAAAAGCTCTTTATTTTATTATAAAAAACTTACAAAGGATATTGGGCATCCCTGTAACACCTGAGTTTTCTAAGCTTTTTTTCTGAGCTGGAGAAAGTAAGGTCAAAATAAAAATATCATTTGTGTTTCACTAACGCAACTCTAGGAAACAAAGGGTTAAAGACTCTTTGAAATATTCGAACTGCTCGAACGCTTTCACATATATTCATGCGAATCGGCGACCAAACACTCAAGACACTCTCTGTCTTTTCTCCGGTGAGGAAGAAACTCCAAACACTTAAAATACTCAAACAAATACAAGCGAGAAGGAAAAACATTCAAACATCCATTTAGTTTACTTGAATTTTAAAATATATTCTAGTTTAAACAATTCGCTTTTAGGCACTTTATTCTAATTGATTTTAATAGAATGATAAAGTGTATCTAAAATCACATGTGTAAAATTTTAATTAATTTTTCATATTTGATTATAAATTCACATTTACTTTTTTCTACCTGAAACTTCTGTATTCTAATAAATAAGGTAGAATTTGATTCCGAAAAAGTCACCTATTTTCACTTTGAAAGAAATCACCTGTTGATATTAGGTACACTTAATCACCTGTTGATATAAGGTACACTTAATTACCTGTTGATATAAGTAAGGTACACTTAATTTCCAGACGCAAATCATTGATTGGCTTTTTACGAGAAAATCATACGTTTCCAAATTAGTAATCAGAAATGGCGTTTAGAAACCATCCGAATAACGTAGTTTGTTTTCAACCTACTAAACTGAAGCCACAAATGAAGAGTTGGAAGAGTCTATTTATACCTCAATGGTACATTAAGTTACACTCTAATTGATAATAGATCAACATACTGAGAATAGTATTTCATTAATTATCTTGCATAAGTTAATTCATGATACAGTTTTTGATAATAAGACCTATATGTGTTTTATACATATTTGAAAAATAAATTAGAGATAATGTATAATTTTAATTACAATTTTCATTCTTTTAGAAGTTTTGAGCAAAGTAATATTGTGATGTTGTGTTTGTATCCGAGGTTAAAGAGCTTACACATCTTGTCTCCGAGTCGCCCGATACTCGGATATCCTCACGAGGTTCGCTAAAAGCTTCGACACGAACCATCCTAAAAAGAGAGTCTGTTGCTGCAAAGAAAACACACACTCTTCATTTCGCTGAGAGATGTTACACTTTGAAGATGCCTACTCACCAAAGAGGAGCATACAGATACTTCTTGGATAATTAATTTGGAGATACCTTCTTACCTAAGGAGAATATGGAGATACTTCTTGGATAATAAATTTGACAGGAGCTTTAACGTCTACTGAGGATCAAAAGGTCATGTCGCTGACGTCAAAAGAAATTGAGTACAAGAAGAAGCAGTTAGATTTTAGTGTGCGATGCTTTTAGCGATTAAATTTATAAAAAAATTCATAAGTTACACTAATAACACCCTGTTTGGGTGCCAATATAACAACATAGATTTTGTTGCTATGTGGGGAGAATGAGAGTTCATCAGCTTCTACTTCATCTATTCGTCATCTTCAAGCACAACACATTGATATAAGAGTTTCAAGTGTACAGTTACTAATTTAGACTGACATATCAGATTCTTCTGTTCACTAGTTATCTGCTGGGTCTCTATGAACTACTAACACTAGGTTTACATTTTCACAGGCTTTAAATACCCTAGCATCTAAACCAGAGTTCACTAAGTTAGCCAGCTATAGTTTAGATGGCTTAACCACACGCAATGTTATTTGTTCTAAAATCTGACTATCCTAAAATGTACATTACACAGTTATTTAATTATTGCAAGAATCTCTGAGTGTGAGATAGGTACATAGACTATTAAATTTTTTTAACATTTAGGCTTTCTAAGATCTTTGATTTAGCTCCAAGTGCCACAAACTATTCCGACTGTTATGCTAAATCGTACTTATAATATAAATACATCGAATAAATATTCAACTGCCGACTTATCACAGTTACTGTAAAGTTAGTGGTACGTCATGGTAAGTTAAGCAAAATTGTCAATAATCACAGTTTGATAAAACGAACCACAGGGAGTGATACTTTAATAGTTTTAACATTTATGTTATAAAATGAGCAGTTTTTATCACTAATTCAATAGTTAATATTGTGTACTAATTATCTACATGTACAGTATATTTTGTCAATAGACTCTAATCAGATATTCCTGACAAGAATCTTTACGATAATTTCTTTATTATGATATTTTACGATAAAATACCATCGATATTTACCGTAATGGACAATAAACGACGAACTATCGACTGTAAATATGTCAGGTTTGTAGATATTTGCTGTTAATAGGTACAGTATCAGACCATATATCATTAAGAAGTAAGAGATAGAGACAGTATACCTGTCAGGTCATGTATCTTTAAGAAGTAAGAGATAGAGACAGTATATCTGTCAGGTCATGTATCTCTTAGAAGCAAGAGGTAGAGACAGTATACCTGTCAGGTCATGTATATCTTTAAGAAGTTAGAGATAGAGACAGTATACCTGTCAGGTCATGTATATCTTTAAGAAGTTAGAGATAGAGACAGTATACCTGTCAGGTCAAGTATATCTTTAAGAAGTTAGAGATAGAGACAGTATACCTGTCAGGTCATGTATATCTTTAAGAAGTTAGAGATAGAGACAGTATATCTGTCAGGTCATGTATCTCTTAGAAGCAAGAGATAGAGACAGTATACCTGTCAGGTCACGTATCTCTTAGAAGCAAGAGATAGAGACAGTATGCCTGTCAGGTCATGTATATCTTAGAAGTAAGAGATAGAGACAGTATACCTGTCAGGTCATGTATCTCTTAGAAGCAAGAGATAGAGACAGTATACCTGTCAGGTCATATATCTCTTAGAAGCAAGAGATAGAGACAGTATACCTGTCAGGTCATTGTCACACTCTTTCTCTCAGTCCCTTCCTGTCCAATTCTCTGTCAGGCATATTATTTTTTAGTGTGCATATTTTCCTGTCAGGTGTGTCTGTCAGACTCTTTCCAGGAGATATTTCGAGTCAATGGAGAGAAGAGATGAAGAATCTTTCTCTTACATATTGTACATATTCAGTGATACAATTTACAGGGAGTTAATTTGCTCACTTAGAGTTCATATTTGTTTACAGGGAGTTTAGATACACTGTTTAATATTCTAGATACACTGTTTTTTATTCTAGATACACTGTTTACCATACGATCTATTTATGCAAAGATGTTCTCCATTTTTTCTGTTTTTTTCTCCCTTCAAATCTCATGTGGTTTGTTTTTGCCAACAGAAAGTGGTTAGTCAAAGCCGTAGATTTAAGAGTTAGAGCATTCATGTATATTGAGTGTTGAAATAAAGTGGGGGTGAGTCAGATTGTCAAAAAGGGAATTTTTTTGTAAGGCATTTCAATCGATGATTGAGAATGTCTGTAAGGTACTTCAGAATAGGAATGTTCATTGTAAGGAAAAAAAAAAAAATGTTGCATGACAATTCTCTAATTTCCCATTATTTTCCAATGTTACAAAATTATCATCGTGTACCCAGACCAATTTCAAAATATCTACAAACATTACAATTAGTAAAGTTTCTTTTGGGGGAATGTTAAATTAGTGAACTGTGAATTATTATTACGGATACCTTTTCTCTGGCTGTACAATGAACACTCTCTACTTTTGGTACAATATTTGCTATTGTATAAATATTGAAAAAAAGGATATTATATAAGAATAAATAGAATATTTAAGTAAGTTCATCACTCATTCTTCTATGGCCCCATCATAACTTTCTCTCTCGATATTTTATGGCCCCACCATGACTTTCTCTCTCAATCTTCTAAGGCCCACCATAACTTTCTCTCTCTATCTTCTATGGCCCCACCATAACTTTCTCTCTCAATCTTCTAAGGCCCACCATAACTTTCTCTCTTAATCTTCTAAGGCCACCATAACTTTCTCTCTCAATCTTCTAAGGCCCACAATAACTTACTCTCTCTCTATCTTCTATGGCCCCACAATAACTTTCTCTCTCTATCTGGGTAGTAAAATATTAAAGACCTACAGATTTATGGTAAGAGGCAATAAAGCCTTAATGCGTTATTGTAAGTGTCACAAAACAACGAACTGCCTTAACACTCACACAGTAATGGATAGAAAAGTACTATTGGAGTACAGTGGTGTACTATCAGAGAAAAGAGTCACTGTGATGATGTACTATCAGAGAAAAGAGTCACTGTGATGATGTACTATCAGAGAAAAGAGTCACTGTGATGATGTACTATCAGAGAAAAGAGTCACTGTGATGATGTACTATCAGAGAAAAGAGTCACTGTGATGATGTACTATCAGAGAAAAGAGTCACTGTGATGATGTACTATCAGAGAAAAGAGTCACTGTGATGATGTACTATCAGAGAAAAGAGTCACTGTGATGATGTACTATCAGAGAAAAGAGTCACTGTGATAATGTACTATCAGAGAAAAGAGTCACTGTGATAATGTACTATCAGAGAAAAAAGTCACTACTATTTTTTTCACATATCACAATTTTCTATCACTTTTAAATATTTTAAATTTGTTCTCGCATACCTAGACCAATTGTTAAATATCTACTAGCATTACAATTAGCCAAGTTTCTTTTTGAAAACTAGTTATTCTCAGATACTGTGTTAGAACTAGTTATTCTCAGATACTCTCTTAGAACTAGTTATTCTCAGATACTCTCTTAAAACTAGTTGTTCTCAGATACTGTGTTAGAACTAGTTATTCTCAGATGCTCTCTTAAAACTAGTTATTCTCAGATACTCTGTTAAAACTAGTGTTTCTCAGATACTCTGTTAAAACTAGTTATTCTCAGATACTCTGTTAAAACTAGTGTTTCTCAGATACTCTCTTAAAACTAGTGTTTCTCAGATACTCTCTTAAAACTAGTTATTCACAGATACTCTGTTAAAACTAGTGTTTCTCAGATACTCTGTTAAAACTAGTTATTCTCAGATGCTCTCTTAAAACTAGTTATTCACAGATACTCTGTTAAAACTAGTGTTTCTCAGATACTCTGTTAAAACTAGTTATTCACAGATACTCTGTTCTCTGACTGTACATCATAACTTCTGTTTCAGACTGAAATGTGCCGTAGTTTGGACTAATGATGGCTGTCCAAGTTGCTTTTAAATAACCATCATCAGAGAAAATTATACCCCGGCTGTGATGGAAAGAAGACACGCGAGGCCTCACATTGAAGTCATGCAAGGAAGAACAGCTTTGGTGGCCTTCTATGGCCTCACCATAACTCGTTCCAATTCGTATTTATATGAAGCAGAGAATTTATTCATTTGAACAAAATTCACATTAAATATCGAAAAAATTGAATAAAAATTTGTATTATAATCACTTCATGAGAGGATTGTCCCTCTTACAAGACTAGTTTTTTATTATGCATCGTAGAATTTTGAGATTTGATTTACATATAAAACAGCGAATGGTGAATCTTTTTTGTATATGGTAAAACACACATTTTATACATAGAAAACGCGATAGGGAAGAAAATATTATTTTAGAGGGTGGCAAGAAATGAATCTCTTCCGTCAGTTTTTGACCTGCAGTGACGAAGTGGGTATCTTTGGATGGCAAACACTTTACCAGGCTACAAAAGTCCGGAACATTTGATTCCATAATTATAATCTGAGATGGAAATTAAAATTCATTTTTTTAATATTTTAACAATCTAGTTTTTCTTGGACTGTAAAACGTTGATTGCTAACGTAATACGATATGAATAAATTATATATTGAATTTGTGGTATGCTTTATTACCTGAATAAATTTCACATGTAAATTTAACAAATCGGTTATATCATCCATACAATATGGTATATAGTTACTATAGTCGGTTATAGCATATTATATGGTATAGTAGGTTATACCATCCAAATCACATGGTATAGTTCACTATATTAAGTTATAGCATATTATATGGTGTAGTTACTATAGTAGGTTATACCATATTATTTGGTATAGTTACTACATATATTAAGCTATACCAAATTATATGGTATAGTTACTACATATATTAAGCAATACCATATTATATGGTATAGTTACTACGTATATTAAGCAATACCATATTATATGGTATAGTTACTACATATATTAAGCTATACCATATTATATGGTATAGTTACTATATAAGGTTATACCATAATTTATGGTATAGTCACTATAGTAGGTTACACCTTCCATACCATATGGTATAGTCACTATAGTAGGTTACACCTTCCATACCACTTGGTATAGTCACTATAGTAGGTTAGACCTTCTATACCACTTGGTATAGTCACTATAGTAGGTTACATTCTCTCATTTTCTTATCTCTGTTCATTGTTTATCTTTCATATCCATTAATGTCCTCATATCGTAGTTCCAGAAGGAATTTTTCTCGCCTAGGATCTTTTTAGGAATATTTTCGAAGAGGTCGTATTTCGAACACAAATAGAGTCGAATTATCGTAATTGGATGCTGTTACTCCCTTCCTTTGGATGAAAATCGTAACTAACTTTGAAGAGGATTATTGTGACGCCATTTTTTTTGGTAGACATTTTATATCGAAATATTTGATAAAAATTAGTTTAAATTTTGAGTACTTATTCATTAAACATGTTTAACCATGTGATATTTCTTAATAACACATTTTCGATCTCTTTTAAAACATGTTGTACTATCTCTACGAAAGCAAGTTCGATATTTTCAAAATCTGCTACATCTTTTAAATATGTTTAATTTTTTAACATGCTTCATCTTTTTGAAACCATTTTTATTATGGAACATTTCCAAGATTACTCTGGCAAATGCTTTACCGATTATGTTTTCCAACCCATTGCTATTGCCGGGTCGAATAGGATATACTTTACTCCTGATGAATCCCCATAATCACGAGGTGTAAAATGAGATGATCTTGGTGTTCACTAAATGTTCATGTCGCCATCTGAGCCTCTGTCACTCCACCAGTTAGGAAACTTTTCATTCAGCCACTGACTGACAGTTCTTAACGAATGAGGCGGAAAATGGAAATGGATATGAAAAAGTGCTACATTTGAATACATTTGGTGGCGAAAGAAATCTTCTGAATGAAAATTCTTGCCTAACATTTCTGTAGCAAAAGCCGCTCTCGTTGCATAATCGTTTGGGGTACCTTCTTGGATAATTAACTAACACGAATACTTTATGAAAAGTAGAATTCTTAAGTATTCAGACTGTTGTAAAATCAACTACAAATCTGCATCAAATTAAAATCTATATCCAATTGAAATCTACATCAAATTCTAAATAATATTAAGGAAGTTATTAAAGTTTAGAATATGTAACAGTACAATGATATCACTTCCTAGAATTGAAATGGTAGTTCCAACACATTTGCTTACGGTGACTGAATCTATCCAGACTATATCCGTGCGAGTGAAATACACTGATATTATTGTGACAAAGTAATTAAAAAGATCAAAGAGTCCTTTGAAGAGAGTGTTTATAACAACCTGTCCAAATGAAACAAGAAATACAGCAAATGTTCAATGAATGGAATTATTCTGATTGTATCTCTACGATATAAATCCGTGCACGGAAAATAGACCACTGGGAAAACTGACATTGTGAAGATTGCCACTGGGAAAACTGCCATTGTGAAGATTGCCACTGGGAAAACTGCCATTGTGAAGATTGCCACTGGGAAAACTGCCATTGTGAAGATTGCCACTGGGAAAACTGCCATTGTGAAGATTGCCACTGGGAAAACTGCCATTGTGAAGATTGCCACTGGGAAAACTGTCATTGTGAAGATTGCCACTGGGAAAACTGCCATTGTGAAGATTGCCACTGGGAAAACTGCCATTGTGAAGATTGCCACTGGGAAAACTGTCATTGTGAAGATTGCCACTGGGAAAACTGTCATTGTGAAGATTGCCACTGGGAAAACTGTCATTGTGAAGATTGCCACTGGGAAAACTGTCATTGTGAAGATTGCCACTGGGAAAACTGCCATTGTGAAGATTGCCACTGGGAAAACTGCCATTGTGAAGATTGCCACTGGGAAGACTGCCACTGGGAAGATTACCACTGGGAAAACTGCCACTGTGGGAAAATTACCACTCGGTAAATTGCCACTGATGAAATTTGCCATTATAAAATATATTAACAACCAAACAAAAAAATATCTATATATAGACTTCTATCAATTTCTTGGTTTCTCTTTTCTATCCGTAAATGTAGATATTGTGGATTGTGCCCCTTTCTCAATATTGTTTAATTAATTTCCCATAACTATGATCACCAAATTGGTATGCTGTAACTATGTTTCCTTAGCCACCTACTTGTCTCCCTTCTACTCCGCAGTTCCTTGTATTTGTCTTTTTGTTGGTTACATTGAATCTTTTCTGAAAAAAAAAAAATCTGTATGTATGATATCAAATCCAGAGAGTAATTGGATGAGTTATTCATAAATTACCATTTTATTTATTTTCCAAGCATTTATGAGCCTGTCTAAAGCATAATTAGTTTATTATGCTTTAATTAGAATAATTTAAAAATTATAATTAGTATAATTTTCATAATTACTGTATTATATTCCTTAATTATTAGAATTATACTTCAAAAAGGGAGATTATAATAAAGATACATAATCATAATAAATTCATATATTCGTCATCTACTAAACAGTCTAAATTGATGCTAAATAATAAGAGTTGTCACCACCACCAAACATGTCGACTGAATAGCACCTAATGAAGTCATTTGATGTTAGCGACTCATTCAGTGTCCTGCTTGCATTTTAAACTAAATATCTAAATGAGTAAAAGAAAGTAAACAGAATACACACAGATTTCAAGCCCGTATATAAGTAAATAATTTTCGGGTAACTTTTCAAATGAATATTTGGCAGAACGTTATGGTAAATATTGATGGTATTTTATCGTAAAATATCATAATAAAGACAATGTCCTGTTGATTTTTTAGCGAATAATTAAGAAGAAAAACGATAGACTAATTGTGTTTCTAATTAATGATTAATTACGATTGGAGGATATGTCGATTTATTTATTGTCGTGGATAAATTATCTTTCAATCATTGATTTTAATCTTGGCTAATAGCATATAAGCTTATACTTGCGTGGATATTTTTTGTTGCTCATTAAAACTAAAGGTTATATTTGACTCCTGGACAAATAATCCCTGTGCAAAAGAAGTAACACTGGTCAAAAACTCAGTAAAGTTAACAATTTGTCACTATCGAAGCTATCTCCCACACTTCACAATCCGCATCGCTATCCTAGATTAATTAATATTTTTTTTGGTCTGTATTTTGGCTGCAAATAGGTTTTTTATTGCCCGGGATTTTTTACACGTTTTTTTTGCTCTGTATTTTCTGCATGGTTTATTTTACGCACGTGTTTTTTTGAACAGCTATTTTCTTGTACGGTTTTTTTTGAACAGATTATTTCTTGCACGGTTTTTTTTGAACAGCTTTTTTTTCGTACGGTTTTTTTTGAACAGCTTATTTCTTATACGGTTTTTTTTGAACAGCTTATTTTTTGCACGGTTTTTTTTGAACAGCTTGTTTTTCGCACGGTTTTTTTTGAACAGCTTGTTTTTTGCACGGTTTTTTTTTGAACAGCTTATTTTTCGTACGGTTTTTTTTTGAACAGCTTATTTTTTGCACGGTTTTTTTTGAACAGCTTATTTTTTGCACGGTTTTTTTTGAACAGCTTATTTCTTGTACGGTTTTTTTTTGAACAGCTTATTTTTCGCACGGTTTTTTTTGAACAGCTTATTTTTCGCACGGTTTTTTTTGAACAGCTTATTTCTTGTACGGTTTTTTTTGAACAGCTTATTTTTCGTACGGTTTTTTTTGAACAGCTTATTTCTTATACGGTTTTTTTCGAACAGCTTATTTTTTGCACGGTTTTTTTTGAACAGCTTGTTTTTCGCACGGTTTTTTTTGAACAGCTTATTTTTTGCACGGTTTTTTTTGAACAGCTTATTTTTTGCACGGTTTTTTTTGAACAGATTATTTTTTGCACGGTTTTTTTTGAACAGCTTATTTTTTGCACGGTTTTTTTTGAACAGATTATTTTTCGTACGGTTTTTTTTGAACAGCTTATTTTTCGCACGGTTTTTTTTGAACAGCTTATTTTTCGCACGGTTTTTTTTGAACAGCTTGTTTTTTGCACGGTTTTTTTTGAACAGTTTATTTTTTGCACGGTTTTTTTTGAACAGCTTATTTTTTGCACGGTTTTTTTTGAACAGCTTATTTTTTGCACGGTTTTTTTTGAACAGATTATTTTTTGCACGGTTTTTTTTGAACAGCTTATTTTTTGCACGGTTTTTTTTGAACAGATTATTTTTTGCACGGTTTTTTTTGAACAGATTATTTTTTGCACGGTTTTTTTTGAACAGATTATTTTTTGCACGGTTTTTTTTGAACAGCTTATTTTTTGCACGGTTTTTTTTGAACAGATTATTTTTTGCACGGTTTTTTTTGAACAGCTTATTTTTTGCACGGTTTTTTTTGAACAGATTATTTTTTGCACGGTTTTTTTTGAACAGCTTATTTTTTGCACGGTTTTTTTTGAACAGATTATTTTTTGCACGGTTTTTTTTGAACAGATTATTTTTTGCACGGTTTTTTTTGAACAGCTTATTTTTTGCACGGTTTTTTTTGAACAGATTATTTTTCGTACGGTTTTTTTTGGACAGGAGATTTTTTTACGTCGTTTTTTGCTGTGCACTCTTTTGCAGTGTATTTTTGAGCCATGACACTGTAATTAGAGTGTCGAGGTAAACTACAGCTCAGAGTTCGAATTAACATTTCATTTTACAGGCAACTAGGCACCACTTATGAAAGCTGATTGAAGTCACTGGCAATAGTAATTTGCAGTTGAAGCCATTAAAGTAACTTTGACAGTCCATTTAGAAAGAGTTTGTTAACTGCTATTGGTTAGTTGCGTTATTATTCCATGAAATAATGACTACACAATATATCAATTGCAATTTATTTGTAATGCTCAATAGGTTTCAATCGTATAATGTGAAGAATATTTGAAGCATTCGAAATACTCCCAAGAGTTCCAATTTCAATAAATGTTTATATAAAAGTCAAAAAGAAAATCATTTCCAATTCATTTAACAAGAGAGAAAGATTAAAACATTTCTATTTAATTTATACCCATTTAATTTATAAGCAATAATATTCAGTGACTATGAAGTCATTTGGGACGTTCGAAAAGATAATTTAGCTTTTTAAAATACTGAATGGTTGCAATAGATTTACTCCCTTGAGCTGAGAATTAAAATTGAAATATTATCCAAAAGTTATTTATTTCGACTCGGGTGCATTTCAGTTTTAAATATTTAATTTTATGTTGGGAGCAAATGCCACAAATATTTAGATAACAATTTTATGATTGGTTGGTGAATTTTATTTATAAATAAGAAGGAACAAATTAATGATAATATATAATATAACTGGCAATTTAATTTCGCATCTTTTTCACTAAATTACCAGTTTTAACATTGGTAAATAATCATATTTTCAGCCGTTGCTTTAATACTGACTTTCCCCTCGGCTGCAGTTCATTAAAGCTCCGGAATAGAGAATTAGGGTACCGGACCCTGCAATAATGCAGCTGCAATTTGCATTCTCGATTGGAACATTACGTATCATCTCAATAATATGAATAATAACGAGCTGCCGAAGAGAGGAAGGTTGGCATGAACAGTCAGTGATAGCAGAGGAATTGTGGACCCTACTGGATTTATTGTTAGATTGTTAGCATTTATAGGTTAAATCATTTATTAATATTTATGTTTACCTGTCTGTGGTGAATTGAAGAGAGGGAGGTTGGCATTTCGTGGATTAGGTTTACCTTGTTTATCATGTTTTTTTAACGCTATTCGTAATTTTAGAGGATATCACTTGGGTGATTATAAACTCTTCAACTACCAATTCTTAGATTTTCGGGTTATGTAGACTCGTAGGTTTCATTTACTATCATCTCTTCATTTTTCCTTTAGATTTTTGTGTTAGGTAGACTCATGGGATTCATTTACAATCACCTCTTCATTTTCTTCTCCCATTCGTGAGTGCAGCCACCGGTGCTTGTGTCCTTTTCCTTACATTTTCGGCAAGTGACAGCATTCACCGAGTAGCTTTGACTGACTGGCGGTAGGTGACTTTTTTCTTGGAGCCACTTTCAATTTTTGGCTGCTTCTTCTTCAGTTCTTGTATCTAATTTCCTTTACTACTAATTTAACATCATTATACGCTTTCAGTATTTTTGGTCGTAATTTATTTTAATTTCATACGAAATATATTACTTTCAGTGGAAGGTAAATGTTCGCCCTCTTCCATTTTTATAGAACTACAAAATTTACGAAAATAGACATTATCTGACTATACACAATACACATAGCTAATAGAAATAATTTACAAGCAACTATAGATTCCATTTTTGGATATTGTACTAATTCTATAGTGAGTTCTAGTACAGAAACAGAGTACAAAATCCTTATATCAAAGAGAACCGAGTAGATATATCAAAGACTACCATACTGAGTATGTAAATTCACCCCTCAACAAGTCTATCAAATTCTTCCAGTTGTTTGTACGTAAGAAATGAAAATGCAAATGAATGACAATACCGCAGCCTGCGAGTGAATCGAGAAAACAAATAAACATTCCAAAGTAAACATGATCTGAATTTATACTCTATTACAAAAATCCTGTCGAGCAAGAGTGGAAGGTCAGAAGGTTCATGGACTTATTTGATAATGATAATATTAATTTATTGAAGAAAGGAAATAAAAACATATAAAGCACACACACAATAAAATGTGTTTCAACAAGCCTATATGAAGTTTCTTTAAGAAATTTCATAAATCGGACTGACCAAATTTAGGTCTCTAAAGACCTAGTGTTGATGATTCGTTTCACAATTGATATTTAAGAACCTAGAAATTCGAAATGTGTGGTTTTTTGTCAGTTCATAGCTTTTATCATATATATGTACTGTGCAAAATTGTATATACCCACGATCGATAGGAACAAAGTTATTATACTGAATGTGTTATGTTTGAACTGCGAACTATTTTCGGGTCAGTGGGGGTTGAATTGGGGGTACACACTAGGCGCTTGCGCGTTGCCACATCTAGAGCTAGTGTGTAAGTGCGCTGTTGCCAACTCATTGCAATGCACAGACAGGTAGAGTTGCAGTATCTGAACATCTAAACTGTTCAGAAACTGTTATTTCTATTCTATCCATCATAAAAATAAATACATAATAGGAGCAGCAGTCGCACCGTCACCGTTACACACTTGTTTGACAACTGTATGTGTGTTAGTGTGTCTTGCGGCGGTATAGAAACAGCACAAATACTCACTAAATTACCGATTACTTTTCACTTTCACGTATGGCATAATGTTCTTGATTACAAATGAGAAAAATCTCGAATATTAACATACCTATACAAATATTTTCAATAAAAAAGTAATTACATCTTAATTGATTTAAAGCATGTACAGATATTTTGTACTTTATTAAATAAAGTCTTGTCAAGCTCAAACTTCAAATTCGTCTTTTAAGGGTGAAATCTTGAAATTACTTCAGATTTCAAATTAAATATTTTGGTTTTTAGAATCAAAAGATCAATATATAAGACAACATCAATGTTGAATTTTTTAAATTTAAATTGTTGTTAGGAAGTTGTAATAGAAAAGTAACCTACAGTATAACTCACCTACAAGGAGCGGCAGCAGCCTTCGGGTACTGTCCTCCCCTACCGTAATTACCAACACTGACCCTAATTTTAGCGAGGTGTTGAAGTACTTTATGGTACACTACACTACAACACATCACAACACATCTAATTGTTCACACTGCACTAGCGCTAAATTATTCGTTTCTTCACAAATTTTTTACAAGCACTCAACTGAAGACCTTGTTACACCTTGCGAGTTGGCATAGCCATTTACTGTAGTGCAGCTACTCGCACAGTGTGACCGCATCATTTGAGTAACTGTCATGGAGATTTAATGCTATAAACATTGAGATACTGACATGCAAGTACAGTGTGACAGCTGCTGTACACTGTCACGACAGTAACTCGTACCGTGTAACAAGGCTTAAACGCACTAACACGTAACTATTCCCCACTTCACTAGTCACATTTTCCTAAGAGCTGACTCAGTACCCGCACTGTGCCGATAATTTTCACACTGCCTAATTGTGTGTGTTTCAGTCGGCACTCCACTTGCTTGCGGTCACGTCACAGTCTACAACTAAATCAAATATTTAAATCACAGAAGTTTTAACTACAACTTTTCAAGTACTCCTTAAATTTAATCCAAGAAATGTATATAGATGGCAATTAAAAATAACATTGATCCCAATCCACATTTATAAAAGGTTGTTTGTGAAAAACTTAATTCAGTAGGGGTTTAACGTCCGCTTCGGAACCGAAAGGCCCTATCGCTGACGTCAAAAGGAAATTAAATACAAGGGATCGGAAAAAAGAAGCCAGAAAGGTTCATGAAATGATGGTTCAAAGAATAATTTATCCCATGATTAATTCAATCAGAATCAGTCTTTCACTGACATAACATCGAATTAATCCTTTTGGAATTAAGGCAGTGACTGATTAAATTGCCTCTTTGAAATCATTCCGTTCATGGTCATTAGTTTTACCGCGTTCACGCACGTCTTAGGAGGGAAAACGAAATTTGTTAGTCAAGATTGGATTGTGTTTGCATTTTGATTGGTTTCTTAGATCTCTCTTAGTGGAGTGGTTTGCATGCACTAAAGTAAGACGGTGGGGAATTATAATGCCTATTCAAAACTAGCAGTTGAATGGAAGGCGGAAGAAGCGCTAGTACAGACTGCAAATTTGCTTTCCATTCATTTAACCGTGGTTAATTGAAGAGGCGTAAACTGGTCGGTTAAAACGTGGCGTTTTATCTGTTTGTTTAGAATGGGCCTAAGTATATGGATTGGTTAGGATAGCAAGAGAGAGAAGTCTCTACACCCACAGTACTCGCAAAGTGGCTGTTAGCACAGGGCATCAACTAATCTGATATTTAGAAATTTCTAATTGGCCTAAAATGAATCATGTTAACACCCACTTTCCGACTACTGAGAACCTAATTGCGTGTCAGTGCATGTTCTGATGAATAATGAAGTACAAGTTGAACAAATTTGAACATATTTAAAGAATCCTGATTCTAATATATAAAAAAGAATCAAAATAAGAAATAATATCTGCTTAATTTTAAGATCGATTCTTGCTTGAACGGATAATGAATTAATATTAAAATTACGTTTTTTGGTTGTTAATAAAGAAAAGCTTTCTACAGCAAGAACAATATAATTGAATTGAATTCACTACTCAGACTACTCCACAGCAACAGTAAAACATCAACGTTGAAGATATTTTAATTAACCTCTTGATATTATGGTAATCCTTTCGAGTACGAACCTTTTCATATGAATATTCATTATTTACATGTCAGCGTATTAAGCGAGAGTTGTATATTCTAATAATATAGGGATTAACATCAGTAATTACTATACCTATGATGCGTATCATGCAGGTAAATTCACTTACAGGTACATTGGTTACTGTACTAACCAGAGTAATTAACAAGTTGATTGACACAGCTAGAGGTATTAGTTCGAGTGCTATCACTAATCAAAGTTCTGTGTTATGCAATTAATTATTTCTGTTGTTAACAGAACACAACAAATAAATCTTTTATTATTAATGTATTGGTATAGTAACGAAAGATACTATTGGGAATTTTTTATGAAGAACATAACATATAAATCTTTTATTACCTTCGCAGAATGCGGGAAGGTCATATTATAGCTGTCGTTTATTTATTTATCATCTTGTTATTCGCTTAACTGAAAGAGTTTTCAACCAAATTTTCCTGAAATTTGATGAAACGATTGGTAAATGTCCAGTGACCTGCTGGTAGACTTTTGGGAGTGACCCGGTCAAGGGTCAAGGTCATGGTCATTCATAACTCAAAAAGTATTGAACCATATTGCATGAAACTTGGTGGGACGATTGGTCAATATACAGGAACCATTTTTTTACATTTTGGGATAGATCGGGTCAAAGGTCACAGATCAAGGTCAAGGCCATTTCTCCATTTGTAACTCATAACTCAAAAAGTATTCAACCAAATTGTCTGAAATTTGATGGTACAATTGGTCAATGTCCATGAACCATCTGTTAGAATTCTGCGAGCGATCCAGTCAAAGGTCAAGGTCAAGGTCATTTATAACTCAATAATTCAAAAAGTATTGCACCATATTGCATGAAACATGGTGGGACGATTGTTAATTATCCAGTTAGCAGTTTATTAAATTTTGGGAGAGAAAGGGTCAAAGCGGCTGCGAAGGTATGCGCTCTACCGAGTGCACATAATGTATTGGTAAAGTAACGAAAAATACAATTAAGAATTTTATTTTAGGTCCCACTGTTGCTAATAGGGTAAACTCCGAGTTATTGGACGGTTCCACATCTTGGATCATATAAAAATATTATACTTTAAACATCTAAAGATTGGTTACCTATATTCTATTTAATATATGATCGAAGATGTTAAACAGAACGATAACTTGGAACTGATTCTATAGTTCTATTTTCTAG
>CANNZV010006195.1:20228-34282 GCA_947561585.1 Caprella mutica
TCACACTGCAATGTACACACAGTGTGTAACTCTCTGATGTACATTAGTGTGTCACACTGCAATGTACACACCCTGTGTAACTCTCTGATGTACATTAGTGTGTCACACTGCAATGTACTCACACTGTGTAACTCTCTGATGTACATTAGTGTGTCACACTGCAATGTACACACCCTGTGTAACTCTCTGATGTACATTAGTGTGTCACACTGCAATGTACTCACACTGTGTAACTCTCTGATGTACATTAGTGTGTCACACTGCAATGTACACACACTGTGTAACTCTCTGATGTACATTAGTGTGTCACACTGCAATGTACACACACTGTGTATCTCTCTGATGTACATTAGTGTGTCACACTGTAATTACGAGACAGAATAGTTACCAACACGGAACTAATTAAGGTCCACTAAATCTGCTAAATAAACAAAATAAATGCCATATGATGTAATTAAATAAATAAAATGTAGTGTGGTTAAAAAAATTACCTTCCTATTCTAGATATAAAAACAGTAATTATAATCGATTATTTATAACAAGATTAGAAAGTTGTATTAGTGTTTATTAGGGAATAATACGAAAATTATATATTAGTTTCACAATATTATAAATAGATGAAGAGCAATCATAAAGCGCATACCTTCATCACCGCATTCAAATAATCTTTACCTTTACCCTGTTCGCTCCCAAAATCTAATAAATATTTGTAGGGATATTGACCCATCGTCCCACCAACTTTCAGGCAATTTGGTAGAATAGTTTATGAGTTATGAATGATATTGACTTTTGTCCTTCGATCTGATCGCTCCAAAATATGATCAAACTGGTTCTTGTATATTGACCAATCTTCCCACCAAATTTCAGGTAAATTGGTTTAATGCATTTTAGACTATAAATGACCTTGACATATAACCTAATCACTCCCAAAATCTGTAAAACTAGTTCTTGGATGGTGACCAATCTTCTCACCAAATTTCAGGTAAATTGGTCAATGCTTCTTGACCTTGACCACTGACATGATCTCCCAAAATATTATAAACTGGTTTTTGGACAATGGCAAATCGTCCCAACAAATTTCAGTCAATTTGGCTGAATACTTTTCGTGTTATGAATGGACTTGACCTTGACCTTTGTTTTGATTACTCTCAAAACTTACAAAAACATCCCTAGATTATGACCAAGCGCCCCACCGAAACTTCAGGGAAATTGGTTCAAAACTTTTCTATTTATAGAGCTTAACCTTGACTTTTGACTGGATCGCTCACTAAATTCTACCAGATGATTCCTGGACATTTATTAGTCGTCCCACTAAATTCCAAACAATTTGGTTTTAGTATTTTTTGAGTTATGCAAGTAACAGAATGAAACATGAATAAATAAATGCCGTCAAAAATATAATTTTCCGCAATCTACGAAGGTAGAAGGCATTAATATCTACACGCTAGGCATTCCTTTTTCTGTATAAGAGTTGCACATTTTTTTTAATAAACTAGTTTCAATTTTTATAATATAGAAATGACTATTCCAATAGAGATCAATAATAAACTATTTATTTTGCTAACTCTTGTTTATATTTGAAGCCTGGTTGGAGTCGAATGGCGCGGTATTTTGCATCGGTTTTTCTTTTTGTCAGTTTATCGAAGTTCAATATTCCGAAAACAGATGAGCCTCGAATATCTCTCCTGAAGATTGGATTATATACCTACCTTGTCAGGCTGATAGGTACGGAACACCATGCTACGCTATAACGTAGAAATGAAGAGTAAATTAGTTAATTATTGGATTATATACCTACCTTGTCAGGCTGATAGGTACGGAACACCATGCTACGCTATAACATAGTCACGATAAATATTTAAAATTTTTATTCTCTCCTATTTCATCTGTTATAGCTAAGTTTATAAGTACATTGGTTTTACAAATTAAATTTATGAGAATTATATCATATATAAGTATTTCCAAATGTATTTTTTTCTAGACAACATATAGGCAACTACCTATAAGAATATGAATTTCCACATCTAATCATTAATGGACAATTTATATGCCACCACCTTTAAGAAAGTAAAAGGCAACCTATAAGCCCCATATCTATTTCAATAATGGTGTCTCTTTACGAGGCCAAACTGGTTATAAAGGACCAAGTTTTTATCATACAATATGCAGCCTTTGAAGATTCAGTAGCTAGATGCAGTGGAAAGATAGAGTGGAAAGATAGAATGGAAAGATGCAGTGGAAAGATAGAGTGGAAAGATACAGTCTTCAGATACAGGGGAAAGATACAGGGGAAAAGATACGGTGGAAAGATACAGTGGAAAGATACAGGTCAAAGATAGTATTAATAGCTACATACAGTATCTTTATAGAGGAGTTCTAAGGAACGGTTCTTTCATTTCAGAGACACCAATAAAGTTACATTGCAATTTATTCAATTGATATTAATATGTAGATTGTAAAGTGATATCAAGTCAGGAAAATGGAAAATGTTTCTTCTTAATTTTCTAGATCTAGATATCTAGATTTAATTTGGAACTGAATTCCAAACGTTTTTAAAATAAATAAATCAAATATGTATGTATAAGCCAAAGTGTATCGAAAAATGAATAATAAATTATAGCTTACTGTAGTTTATGTGGATGATACAAAAACATTGAATACAATAAGCACGATATTCATTATTTAGTACAAGTATTGATCTATATAATTAACTTACATGATAAAAATGATTGATTCTTGATTTAATTCCTAGTTAAAAATATCTTTAGAATCATTAGAATTTGAAAACAACAACTAATTTTCAAACTGAAATAAAATCAACAACATCAAAGAGGTGTTATGCAGGTCGTACTGAATGCAAGCTGCTCTATAAGATTCCATCTATAGTCAACACCAATTCAAACCATAGCAGTTAACCCCTCTTTTCTGTGACAAAACATATATTGTAATTTTCGACTGTCGTTGCTTTGTGAACTGCATAGCATTATTATTATTCTCATCACTCTAATGCATGCCACTTTCACGCATTTGCATTCATGTCTGCATTTCTGTTAACTCAATTTGACGGGAAAAGAAACACCCTGGAACGTTTCAGGTCGACTCCCCATACATATTTTTGGCCAATTGGCACCTGAGTATCGGAATTGGATGTTATTCAATGAATTTTCTAGAGAGGAACCGATTGCTTTGATTGGCTGGCAATTTTCGTACATCTGCTGCGAAAAGAACGCCACTTCCCGTGAATAAACCTAGCGAGGTTATCTCTGACTCTGGTCAACTGGTCAGATTGTAATTGGTCAGATGGAAACTGGATGGATTGAACCTGGTTAGATTGAAAATGGTTAGATGAAAAGTGGTAGATTGCAACTTTACAGATTGTAGTTGGTATATTGCATGCATGAGGATCACCATTCATTGTACCGTAATGAAATAATGGCATAGGATTTATAATAATTGTTTATAATTTTCCTCAGTGATATCCAGTAAAGTATCTATCTACCACTCAGCCCCTTTACACTCCGTTAGTCACTGTAGAAGTTATTTTAATACCTACTTACACAGTTAAAATGTAATACTTACCATTTATCATTCAATTTAATTAGAAATTAGATATTGTTGAAACTGAATAAATAATGACGTAATTATTCTGGAAGCTTTTCTATAAAGTTAATGTAGTGTAATTAATTAGTTGATTATTTTATAATACTTATAGTTAAATTTATTGAATAATGTTTTAATGAAAACATAGAATTTTCAAGAGTAATATTTTGTAAGTTATCTAACAACTTATATCCAGAAATCGTGTCTTGTTAAAATGTACTACATTTATCGTTTGTAAATATCCCAGCAAAGAATTAAGCGTCTCGCATCACTGGACTCTCCATTAAAAGAATAAACGCGAAATACTTGTTACAATAAGGGTTGATTAGTCTATTTTAAAGTATACATTATTTATGGACCATAAATGTAACGAAAGAGGTACTTAAATGAAGTATTAATTGGAAGAGGACTATGAGATTGTCACAGGTAGTTTGAAATGAGAATAATAAAACTCAAGGATATATCTAGGTTGTTTATTGTTGATGTTGCTAGATGTTAACATTGAATTGTTCGAATTTTCCTTAATTCTAATTATAAAAATACAGCTCCACTGTCAAAGAGGACACCGCTTATTCTTCCCCGGCCTGAGAGGTCTTCTCTGAGGTTTTTTGCCTGGGGCATCAACACGCGTCATTCCACTAACTTTGTGCCAGTGCTCAGCAGTTTTAATTAATACCAAGTGTTATACATCTCTACTGATTGATTCCTGAAAAGAAGCAGAAGCTATTATTTGCTTTCATTCAAACCTTATTAGCAATAGATACATATCACATAATTACTCAATGAATCCGGCCTTATAAACAAAAACAGAGAAGCAATAAGAGTTCTTGTTACAAATAAAAAGTACGTGTAACCTCAGACACTAAGTACTCTATTTAACCAAACGAATACAGTTTAAAATGGTAAACTCCTACCTCTTTTGATAGTTACGTTTACTCATGGTTCAATTTCCCGCGAGTAAAGGATCCATTGAATGATAGATCCTTTATACTAAATTTATGTCGCAATGTTCTCTAGACTACTGGAACAAGAGTTAAATGATTGATTTTTATTTTCTCTGTTAGTTTACAGTTGGTTGTCAATTGTATTGGTTAGTGGCTATTTTGGATCTGTGAAATTGTAATTATTCCCACTAGGCTGTAGAGGATTTAAAGTTTCAAATAAAATTTGAAATGAACATTATACAGTTCAACTTCGTGTGTTTATTTCTGATAAGCCATCAGCTACCATTACTTCAATTTAATTTTACGTCTCCTGTTGATTTGTTAAAGTTAAAGAAAAGATTGGAGAGTGTAAGAAAATTCGTGATTTATATTTTCATTCATCATTTAAAACTTTACAATGAATATTAATATTGAAACGGACAATAATAATTTTAAAGAATTGTTTCAAATTATTTACAAACTATTTTTTCCGATGCGATTTTCAATTTCTTGAGAATTTACAATAGTTTTTTTGAGCTGATGTGTGGTATTTCTGAACAGTTTATACCAATACAAGAATAAGGTAATTACACGAACAAATATGAACTGCGAATAAATCAGAATACAGAATTCTTCCAACATAAAAACTATAAAAATGATATTATTTGGTTTATTTGCGAGTTTTGTCAACTTAATTTACAGTACCTACATAAGATATCAATATATAAAATGAAGTCACTCAATATTGAGTCATTTCATATTATATTGCAAATAGATTGCATTGAGTCTTTTCAATGACAATATAAATTCATTTCTAATATTATGATATCAAATTTACGACACTAAATTCAAATCAAATTATGTAATATTCCACTTCATTGATAAATATTAAATTTGTTAACAACAGATTGCTCGCAAATGTTATTTTCAAAGTCAATATTCTCAAATAACATATTCTTTATGCGAGGTTCCAAGTGTAAGTCAATCTGTGATCAGAAGAGAAATCTATGCAAATTTTATTGGACAGTTTGAGTTGGTAAGCCTAGTGTTCTGATGGTATAAAACATACACAGGGATTGAACAAAGAAATGGAAACACCTAACAGTTTGAGTTAGCTTACCTAGTGTTCTGATGGTAGAAAACATACACAGGGATAGGACAAAGAAATGGAAACACCTAACAGTTTGAGTTAGCTTGCCTAGTGTTCTGAATGTAGAAAACATACACAGGGATTGGACAAAGAAATGGAAACACCTAACAGTTTGAGTTAGCTTGCCTAGTGTTCTGATGGTAGAAAACATACACAGGGATAGGACAAAGAAATGGAAACACCTAACAGTTTGAGTTAGCTTACCTAGTGTTCTGATGGTAGAAAACATACACAGGGATTGGACAAAGAAATGGAAACACCTAACAGTTTGAGTTAGCTTACCTAGTGTTCTGATGGTAGAAAACATACACAGGGATAGGACAAAGAAATGGAAACACCTAACAGTTTGAGTTAGCTTGCCTAGTGTTCTGATGGTAGAAAACATACACAGGGATAGGACAAAGAAATGGAAACACCTAACAGTTTGAGTTAGCTTGCCTAGTGTTCTGAATGTAGAAAACATACACAGGGATAGGACAGAGAAATGGAAACACCTAACAGTTTGAGTTAGCTTGCCTAGTGTTCTGAATGTAGAAAACATACACAGGGATTGAACAAAGAAATGGAAACACCTAACAGTTTGAGTTAGCTTGCCTAGTGTTCTGATGGTAGAAACATACACAGGGATAGGACAGAGAAATGGAAACACCTAACAGTTTGAGTTAGCTTGCCTAGTGTTCTGAATGTAGAAAACATACACAGGGATAGGACAGAGAAATGGAAACACCTAACAGTTTGAGTTAGCTTGCCTAGTGTTCTGAATGTAGAAAACAGACACAGGGATAGGACAGAGAAATGGAAACAACTAACAGTTTGAGTTAGCTTGCCTAGTGTTCTGAATGTAGAAAACATACACAGGGATAGGACAGAGAAATGGAAACACCTAACAGTTTGAGTTAGCTTGCCTAGTGTTCTGATGGTAGAAAACATACACAGGGATAGGACAGAGAAATGGAAACACCTAACAGTTTGAGTTAGCTTGCCTAGTGTTCTGAATGTAGAAAACATACACAGGGATTGGACAGAGAAATGGAAACACCTAACAGTTTGAGTTAGCTTGCCTAGTGTTCTGATGGTAGAAACATACACAGGGATTGGACAAAGAAATGGAAACACCTAACAGTTTGAGTTAGCTTGCCTAGTGTTCTGATGGTAGAAAACATACACAGGGATTGGACAAAGAAATGGAAACACCTAACAGTTTGAGTTAGCTTGCCTAGTGTTCTGATGGTAGAAACATACACAGGGATAGGACAGAGAAATGGAAACACCTAACAGTTTGAGTTAGCTTGCCTAGTGTTCTGATGGTAGAAAACATACACAGGGATAGGACAGAGAAATGGAAACACCTAACAGTTTGAGTTAGCTTGCCTAGTGTTCTGAATGTAGAAAACATACACAGGGATAGGACAAAGAAATGGAAACACCTAACAGTTTGAGTTAGCTTGCCTAGTGTTCTGAATGTAGAAAACATACACAGGGATAGGACAGAGAAATGGAAACACCTAACAGTTTGAGTTAGCTTGCCTAGTGTTCTGAATGTAGAAAACATACACAGGGATAGGACAGAGAAATGGAAACACCTAACAGTTTGAGTTAGCTTGCCTAGTGTTCTGAATGTAGAAAACATACACAGGGATTGAACAAAGAAATGGAAACACCTAACAGTTTGAGTTAGCTTGCCTAGTGTTCTGATGGTAGAAAACATACACAGGGATAGGACAGAGAAATGGAAACACCTAACAGTTTGAGTTAGCTTGCCTAGTGTTCTGATGGTAGAAAACATACACAGGGATAGGACAGAGAAATGGAAACACCTAACAGTTTGAGTTAGCTTGCCTAGTGTTCTGAATGTAGAAAACATACACAGGGATTGAACAAAGAAATGGAAACACCTAACAGTTTGAGTTAGCTTGCCTAGTGTTCTGATGGTAGAAAACATACACAGGGATTGAACAAAGAAATGGAAACAACTAACAGTTTGAGTTAGCTTGCCTAGTGTTCTGAATGTAGAAAACATACACAGGGATAGGACAGAGAAATGGAAACACCTAACAGTTTGAGTTAGCTTGCCTAGTGTTCTGAATGTAGAAAACATACACAGGGATTGGACAAAGAAATGGAAACACCTAACAGTTTGAGTTAGCTTGCCTAGTGTTCTGATGGTAGAAAACATACACAGGGATTGGACAAAGAAATGGAAACACCTAACAGTTTGAGTTAGCTTGCCTAGTGTTCTGAATGTAGAAAACATACACAGGGATAGGACAAAGAAATGGAAACACCTAACAGTTTGAGTTAGCTTGCCTAGTGTTCTGAATGTAGAAAACATACACAGGGATTGGACAGAGAAATGGAAACACCTAACAGTTTGAGTTAGCTTGCCTAGTGTTCTGAATGTAGAAAACATACACAGGGATTGGACAGAGAAATGGAAACACCTAACAGTTTGAGTTAGCTTGCCTACCCAGTTAAAATTCGGTGCAGTATAGCGGACGTTTTACTGTAGTTTATGGCAGTCTCAGCATTTCTAAGCAGCGCTCAGCAGATAATCTCTGCTTTCTATAAATGTTTACCGCGACCTACGGAGGCCACGGCAGTATAAGGACGAGATAATCTGTGGAGGTTTGACGCGTTATTATCTGCCGAAAACTCTGGAGAACAGAGCATAGAAAATCTTCAGAGTTTATAGTCGATAATATTGGCTAAAATCTCCAGAGATTGAAGCACCACATATTGCTCATGAATCATAATCCAACAAATTAATTTGAACAAAAATACAACTTCTTTATCGATAGTGTAGCTAATAATAGGTAATAATAGCTATAGTTAATTAATTGGTGGATAGCCCTAATATAAAATAAACATTAATCACTATTGTTCTTGGTACTCAGCTATGGTTTGGCTCATTCAGTTTTATATTAAATCTATTGTTACCTAATATTTATTTAACCACGGATATCATTGAGTAATTTGTATGCGTTTTTATATTTCTCATTTGTCAGAGTGAACCACTAAATTTTTTTAAAGTAACACTTACAGAAGATCAAAGCATTAGTGAAGTCTGACAATGTTGATATCAGGCTTTATCAGAATACAGTTTTTCTGTATCTTCTCACTGAATGAACTGAAACAGCTCTCATCAGACTCACACATCGATCATATAGGTTCTAATAGTACTTCCATGCGTACATATGACTGAGAATCGTAGATACAGGAGACATTCTTAAATAATTTCCATGAATATCAAAGTGCTGATGCTTGATTATAGATAAAATGATTTATAAAGATAAATTATAAGCATACTAAACTACCATTGCATATAATGTTTTCAATTTATCAGATATTAGGTAATTATTTACCCTGATGTAGGTTATTATTTGTCGAATTAAACTTTTGGCATGTGAGAATATATAAAATATATCATAGGTATATGGAATATATAATGACATTCTTATAAACAAGCTGACATTGGCCTTAGTTTAATAAGTTTACTCCAATATGTATATATTGTATATAATGCATACAATATACTGCATATATATAGTTAGTACAGAAAATTAATTTGGTTCATCTAACAACGATTCAATATTATAAGTGAAAAAATTGCAATAACTAACCAGTAAAAATTATATACTAATATTATTATAACATTAATCATGTATTTGTTCTTTATCCGCGCCATTTAAATAAGTAGGTATATTGGAATACAAGAATACCAAATAACACGAAATCATTATTGAAAAAATCGGTCATTCTTAATAATTATTTAAAGATAAAATCATTTCCATGCTGAAAATATCAAAAACAGGGTTGCAAAACGAAATATATAGAACAATTATTTTGTACGTTCTAAAGAAAAATATCGGATTTTTTTATTGAGAACCATTGAACCTGCCGTATTTTGAATTGTTTCTAGTTTAAAATAAGGTTCTGTGGTGAATTAATGTTTTAAGTTATTAATTTATTGGTGAAAGTGGAATTGTGTATCTATCATGTGTATAGTATTTAAGAGTTCAGTGGTTATTGTATCCTATTGAAAAAAAATAGCTATGCTAGGCTATAGTATATTATATAATCTAGCCTATATAGCTAATTTGTACTTTTTTGGGTTTTGAAATTCACTACCTACGGTCCTACCTAACTAGGTGCCTACTAGGCTACTCATGACACCAGTTATCTATCTTACTATAAATGATTTTTCACCTTGCTATGTATAATGTACTAGCACATAGGTATCAGGAAATGCACTGTAACTTGTACTCCAAGTAGCCTATGTCCAAGTTACTCCCACTGTGACATATGTACTAGCTACCCACAGCCAACAGGCGACTCAAGTTATTAGTTATAGAGTACTACCGATGTCAGTTAAGCAAACTAGTTGGCTTCTATTTTAAATGGTCCACTCGTCCACACATTCTGATAGCTATATACCTTAGCCATGTTTCAAAGTGTGCACTGTGAACAAAGTCGCCAGTATAGCCTATATTGATACGTATCTAAAAGATGAGCGGCGCACCAGATCACGGCGCACCCACCATACGTTCTATTAGATAGATCATAGGTAGATTGAAAGATGATTTATGATAGGTACCTATATGTAGAAATGTAGTGAATTTGATATTTGTTGTTTCAAATTTATGACTGATAGTCTGATGGTACCTGAATGATGTGAATCCACAACCAGTCTGTAGGTTTATTTGGTTTACAAAATTCCAATAACTTTTCCAAAAAGCTGAAAGAAAAATCAGAAAAATACATACCTACCTACCTATTTCATGATAGATACTAAGATAGCTATTCGAATGAGCCACCAACATTTTTTTTATTTACCTAGCCACCAAAAATAGAAAAAAATAATGGTAAGTTGGTAACATTATAGTTATACTAACATAGGAATACCTAAATAGCTAAAATCCAGTTAATCCACAGACTTTATTAGTATAATATTATTTTCGAAGGGGAAAAATTCCACTGACAAGTGGATGGAATTTACCATGAAATACAGTCTGGGCATTATACCAGTCTGTATTTGGGGCACAAAATTCCACTTGACTTTTTAAAAGTTGAAAAAATCCAATAGGCTATATAAATTTCTATTAATTTGGCTGATCCAGCAACTTTTTTCTAACTTATCCACCAAAAATTAATGGTAACATAGGATTATTGGAATAAATGGCTATAAAAATCCACAGACTTTGCCAGAATATTATTTTCAAAGGGCAAAAAATTCCACCGACATGTCGGTGAAAATTACCACAAAATACAGACTGGGACATTAATTGAGTCAGAGAGATAGATATTCGCAGTCGCTAGAGTCTTGACTGACTACTAGGTATATTGAATTTTCTTCAATAGTTTTGAATTCATTCCTACCTATGATCTATCCAGCATGCAGGAACTGGTAAAGTGTTCTCCAAGATATCCTACATTTTGACTTATGTTCATGTTCTCAGTAAAATACATGTAAATGTAGAGGAAATTATTGATTGTTTGCACAGAAAATGTTAAAATGTCATATATTCTGCAGACTGGCTAGTACCTATACAAGCTATATCTATTTACCTGAATTTTACTTCGATTATTAAAAGAGATCTCTGTATTATTGTATACAAAATATGCCAGTTAATCTGTTGATGCCAATTAATTGACCCTCAGCCTTACATAATAAGTTACATTTGTAAAGGTCAAAACTCAGATATGTCTAATTGGCTTAATGCCAGTCTACAGAATATGGGACATTTTTAACATTTTCTGTAATAACAGTCTGAACAGTCCTTAGTTTTCTCCTATATTTGCATTAATTTGACTGAGAACAGAAGCCAAAACAGAAGATTTTTGGAGAACAGTTTACCAGTTCCTACAGTCTGGGCTTAATGTTTTGATTTAATTTAATTTCTATGTTCCCATGTTAATTTGGCCTAAAATTTTAAGAAATGAGCCAAAATTGACATGTCTCAGAATCTTTAAATTTTGGCTTGAAATTGGCTAACAATCTGCCAGTCTCTTGAACATGGCATGATGATTATTCAGATTATATAAGATGCATCTTGACAGTTTCAATATATTTAGGTACCTATTCTCATGTAAATTTTGGCACTAGCTTTATTTAGAGTAAACATAGTTTTAAAATTTAGATAAATGGAGCAGTAAAATTAGGTTACTTTCACTAGAAACCTTTCTTTGACTGACGGAGGTCGCTTTTCTTTGACGGAGGTCGCTTTTCTTTGACGGAGGTCGCTTTTCTTTGACGGAGGTCGCTTTTCTTTGACGGAGGTCGCTTTTCTTTGACGGAGGTCGCTTTTCTTTGACGGAGGTCGCTTTTCTTTGACGGAGGTCGCTTTTCTTTGACGGAGGTCGCTTTTCTTTGACGGAGGTCGCTTTTCTTTGACGGAGGTCGCTTTTCTTTGACGGAGGTCGCTTTTCTTTGACGGAGGTCGCTTTTCTTTGACGGAGGTCGCTTTTCTTTGACGGAGGTCGCTTGTCTTTGACGGAGGTCGCTTGTCTTTGACGGAGGTCGCTTGTCTTTGACGGAGGTCGCTTGTCTTTGACGGAGGTCGCTTGTCTTTGACGGAGGTCGCTTATCTTTGACGGAGGTCGCTTATCTTTGACGGAGGTCGCTTATCTTTGACGGAGGTCGCTTGTCTTTGACGGAGGTCGCTTGTCTTTGACGGAGGTCGCTTGTCTTTGACGGAGGTCGCTTGTCTTTGACGGAGGTCGCTTGTCTTTGACGGAGGTCGCTTATCTTTGACGGAGGTCGCTTATCTTTGACGGAGGTCGCTTATCTTTGACGGAGGTCGCTTATCTTTGACGGAGGTCGCTTATCTTTGACGGAGGTCGCTTGTCTTTGACGGAGGTCGCTTGTCTTTGACGGAGGTCGCTTGTCTTTGACGGAGGTCGCTTGTCTTTGACGGAGGTCGCTTATCTTTGACGGAGGTCGCTTATCTTTGACGGAGGTCGCTTATCTTTGACGGAGGTCGCTTATCTTTGACGGAGGTCGCTTATCTTTGACGGAGGTCGCTTATCTTTGACGGAGGTCGCTTTTCTTTGACGGAGGTCGCTTTTCTTTGACGGAGGTCGCTTTTCTTTGACGGAGGTCGCTTTTCTTTGACGGAGGTCGCTTTTCTTTGACGGAGGTCGCTTTTCTTTGACGGAGGTCGCTTTTCTTTGACGGAGGTCGCTTTTCTTTGACGGAGGTCGCTTTTCTTTGACGGAGGTCGCTTTTCTTTGACGGAGGTCGCTTTTCTTTGACGGAGGTCGCTTTTCTTTGACGGAGGTCGCTTTTCTTTGACGGAGGTCGCTTGTCTTTGACGGAGGTCGCTTGTCTTTGACGGAGGTCGCTTGTCTTTGACGGAGGTCGCTTGTCTTTGACGGAGGTCGCTTGTCTTTGACGGAGGTCGCTTATCTTTGACGGAGGTCGCTTATCTTTGACGGAGGTCGCTTATCTTTGACGGAGGTCGCTTGTCTTTGACGGAGGTCGCTTGTCTTTGACGGAGGTCGCTTGTCTTTGACGGAGGTCGCTTGTCTTTGACGGAGGTCGCTTGTCTTTGACGGAGGTCGCTTATCTTTGACGGAGGTCGCTTATCTTTGACGGAGGTCGCTTATCTTTGACGGAGGTCGCTTATCTTTGACGGAGGTCGCTTATCTTTGATGGAGGTCGCTTGTCTTTGACGGAGGTCGCTTGTCTTTGACGGAGGTCGCTTGTCTTTGACGGAGGTCGCTTGTCTTTGACGGAGGTCGCTTATCTTTGACGGAGGTCGCTTATCTTTGACGGAGGTCGCTTATCTTTGACGGAGGTCGCTTATCTTTGACGGAGGTCGCTTATCTTTGACGGAGGTCGCTTATCTTTGACGGAGGTCGCTTATCTTTGACGGAGGTCGCTTATCTTTGACGGAGGTCGCTTATCTTTGACGGAGGTCGCTTATCTTTGACGGAGGTCGCTTATCTTTGACGGAGGTCGCTTATCTTTGACGGAGGTCGCTTATCTTTGACGGAGGTCGCTTATCTTTGACGGAGGTTGCTTATCTTTGATGGAGGTCGCTTATCTTTGATGGAGGTTGCTTATCTTTGATGGAGGTCGCTTATCTTTGACGGAGGTCGCTTATCTTTGACGGAGGTCGCTTATCTTTGACGGAGGTCGCTTATCTTTGACGGAGGTCGCTTATCTTTGACGGAGGTCGCTTATCTTTGATGGAGGTCGCTTATCTTTGATGGAGGTCGCTTTTCTGTGATGGAGGTCGCTTTTCTTTGACGGAGGTCGCTTATCTGTGATGGAGGTCGCTTATCTGTGATGGAGGTCGCTTATCTGTGATGGAGGTCGCTTATCTGTGACGGAGGTCGCTTATCTGTGACGGAGGTCGCTTTTCTTCCATGTTACAAAC
>CANNZV010006196.1:0-19842 GCA_947561585.1 Caprella mutica
AAAAGGATCACAGTACGGATAATACCTTTGCAAAAGGTTTTTTTGAGGATCAGGGTGCGTGGCGTGAAACACGGTCACTGGATGCTGGTGAAGGATTAAGTTTGGCTATTTTTGCTACATTTCTTGCGGTTGAAATAGATGCCGGAACTGATCAGGCGGAATTTGTGGTATTAGCCCCGAAACGTAGCCCTGATAAGGAAAGCGGTATGTACGTAGGTCTGATGAGGTCGCATAATACGGATGGATTGCGCCAGTTGCTCGGAGATGATCCGGGGGTTTTAGAACAGATAGTAAAGGAAGTGGTTGCTTTGGTTGATTGGTTGCGTGTGTCGTCAGAGGAGCAGTCTTCTGTGAGTGGCAGTTGGTTTGGGCGTTTGTTTAACAGCTTTGAAAGCAAGGAGCAGAGATGAAACAGGGTCAGTTATATATTGTATCTGCACCATCGGGTGCCGGAAAAACCTCATTATTGAATGCACTACGTGGTCGTTTGCAGTATGTGACGGTATCTTTGTCGCATACAACACGCGCGCCGAGACCCGGCGAGAAGGATGGTTGGCATTATCGTTTTGTCAGTGTTGAGGCGTTTCGCAGCGAAGTGGCAAAAGGGAATTTCCTGGAATACGCTGAGGTGTTCGGTAATTATTACGGTACTTCGAAGCTGACGGTGCAAGAATTTCTGGATGCGGGTAAAGATGTGATTCTGGAAATCGATTGGCAGGGTGCACAGCAGGTGCGCAAACAGACCAGCGATGTGATCAGTATCTTTGTCTTGCCGCCCAGTTTGGAGGAGTTAGAAAACCGCCTGCGCAACCGTAAGCAAGATGATGACGCAACGATTAAGCGCCGGATGGAAGAGGCGCGGAATGAAATGTCGCACTACGGTGAGTACGACTATGTCATTTTTAATGATGAGTTTGAGGATGCACTGGAAAAACTCTGGGTAGTGTTTCGTTCGGGGCGCTCAAGAACACACCTCCAGATCCAGCACCATCAGGAGTTGCTGGATAGTTTGACCACCGAGGCCAGCGCCTAAAAGCGGTAAGACAAGCCTGTTTGCAGTAAAAAATACGGATCAGAGCCTGGCACAGGGATACCCTCAGCAATGAAATCAATATCTTTGGTCAGGTGCCAGTTGATGCCCAATAACGGGATTAGCTCAACAGAATCAACCAGGCCAAAGTAAGTGTCATCATAATTATTGGCAAAATAGACACTGCCCGTGAAGTCATAGGTTGAGCCGCTGGTGAACGTGTAAGTGTAGCCTATCAAATAAGAATCACGTTTTTGGGAGTTTTCAAAAAAGCCCAGCTTAACGGCATGCGTGTCATCGAATGCATAGCTAACCCCGATGGCTTCAGCATGAAAACCATCGTTATTGCGTGGGTCGCCGACATGGTTAATGCTGAGTGTTTTAATCACTGACCATGATGGTGCTGCCTGCACGTTGGTGGTGTGCATCAATATTGAGCATAAAAGCCCGGTTAGACTTGCATATTGGAGAGTGCGCATTTCCTTCCTTAGTGAGCCTGTCTTGACTCTTATATTATAGTCTATTGGGTAGCAACGTTTTTCCGGCTATGAATGCTACCTATCGCGCTTGGAGCCGGAGCGAGGGTTTCCTGAGAATTTTTTGCTGGCATTGGCGTAAGGGTTAGTGGATTTCTTGCCCCCTGAGTGGCTGCGGGGCTTTTCCTGGGTGCGGCCTCGTGGTTTTTCTTTGTAAGAAGGGCGGCTATTGGCATTGGCAGTCGGCTTTTTCTCTGTGTCGTATGACAAAGAACCATCATCAAAGGTCATTTCAACGGATTCATACAATGTGCGTGTGGCTTTGGTCTCTAGTTCTTCACTGTGACCAGCCCGTAAATAACGCGCTAAGTGAATATTGCCATAGCGCACCCGAATCAGGCGGCTGACTTTAACACCCTGTGATTCCCATAGGCGGCGCACCTCACGGTTACGACCTTCGGCCAGGACAACGTGGTACCAATGGTTCGCGCCTTCACCACCCGCATCTTTAACGCGGATAAACTTGGCGGGGGCCGTCGTCTAGTTCTACACCCTTTTGTAAGCGTTTCAGCATGTCGCCATCCACTTCGCCAAGGACGCGTGTTGCATATTCTCGCTCAATTTCTCTGGAAGGATGCATCAATCTGTTGGCCAGTTCGCCGTCAGTGGTGAACAACAGCAAGCCATCGGTATTAATGTCCAGTCGCCCGATCATGATCCAGCGTCCTTGATGAACTTTTGGTAGGTTATCAAAGACGGTAGGACGGCCTTCAGGGTCATTCATGGTGCAAATTTCACCGGCTTTTTTGTGATAAGCCAGCACCTTAGGGGTGGCACGTAAGCGTGCCTCAAGGTTCAATGGTTTGCCGCGCAGGATAATAGTATCCTGAACACTAATAGGTTGGCCGGTTGTCGCTAAGTTGCCATTGACCTTTATTTCACCAGCAATAATCCACCGTTCGATTTCTCTTCGGGAACCATACCCCCGCCCGCGCCAGTATTTTTTGAATCCGTTCTTTCATGGATTAAGGTTCCCCAAAGTTGTTGGCTGATTAAAGCAGGGCATTATCTCATAAATAAGCTAACATAGGCGCGATCATCATCATTATAAATAGGGGACTCATGCAAAAATTATCAAGGCATTTTAGCCTCAAGCCTTCTGTGCAGAGGGCTTTGTCTGCTGAAACCTTCTGGCGTGTTGCTTAATGCTTATGTTTGCAAGAACAGAGCGTGCTCATGGTAATCGCCGTGACCTGAATAATTTGCGTTCAATGTTGCCTTTCCTGCTGGATTTTCGGGGGCGGGTGATCTTTGCGCTTGCCTGTTTGATTATGGCGAAGGTGGCCAATGTTGGTGTGCCGATCGTGCTAAAGGGCATTGTTGATGCATTAGAGAATAAGCCTGAGCAGTTGCTGGTGTTACCTGTGGCTTTGTTGTTGGGCTATGGTGCTTTGCGTTTGCTGAGTTCGTTATTTAATGAGCTACGCGACGCCGTTTTCGCGAAGGTGCGTTATCGGGCGATGCGGCGCTTATCTTCCCGCGTATTAGAGCACTTGCATCAGATGTCATTACGCTTCCATCTGGAGCGTCAAACCGGTGGTATTAGCCGTGACCTGGAGCGGGGCACCCGTTCAGTCAGTTCAATCATGAATATACTGACGTTCAGTATTATTCCTACTGCGGTCGAGTTCGGTCTGATTGCTGTCATTTTGCTGAGCAGCTACGATCCGTGGTTCGCTATTATTACCTTCTCTACGGTTGGCTTATATGTTTTCTTTACCATGAAGGTGACTGATTGGCGCATGGATTACCGCCACGAAATGAATCGACTGGATTCCAAAGCGAATAACCGGGCCATTGACAGTCTGATTAATTACGAAACGGTCAAATACTTCAATAATGAGCACATGGAGTGGCAACGTTATGACGAGACGCTGGATGAATGGGAAGGTAATGCCGTAAAAAGTCAGACCTCGATGTCGCTGCTTAATTTTGGCCAACAAGCCATTATTGCGCTGGGTGTGATGCTTATCATGATCCTGGCTGCTAATGGCGTGGTTAAGGGCGAGATGAATATCGGTGATTTGGTGATGGTCAACGCCTTTATGCTGCAGCTTTTTATTCCGCTGGGTGTGCTGGGAATGGTCTATCGTCAGGTCAAGTACACGTTGGCTGATATGGATACGGTATTCCGCTTGCTGGAAACGCAGCCTGAAATTATTGACAAGCCTGGTGCGGATGCATTGATCGTGACAGAAGGGGAGATCTGTTTTGAGGATGTGAGCTTTTCCTATCAAGTGGAGCGTCCGATTTTGCAAAGTGTGTCATTTGTCGTGCCTGCGGGTGCGACAGTCGCGGTTGTTGGGCATAGTGGGGCGGGGAAGTCTACGCTGTCACGCTTGTTGTACCGGTTCTATGATGTTAATAGCGGCAGTATTCGCTTAAGTGGACAGGATGTGCGTGATGTTACTCAATCCAGTTTGCGCAAAGCCATCGGCATAGTGCCGCAGGATACGGTGCTATTTAATGAAAGCATCCGTTACAATCTTCAATACGGTAACCTGGCTGCTAGTCAAAGCGAGCTTGAGCAAGCTGCCGGAATGGCACACATCCGTGAGTTCATTGAAGGTTTGCCGGATGGTTGGGATACAATGGTGGGTGAGCGCGGCCTGAAGTTGTCAGGTGGTGAGAAACAACGTGTAGCAATTGCCCGGGCAATACTAAAGAAGCCGCCTTTTCTGGTGTTTGATGAAGCAACCTCTTCATTGGACAGCTCGACAGAACAAGCGATCCAACAAACTTTGCATGAAGTGGCCGGACAACATACCACTTTGATGATTGCTCACCGCTTGTCTACGATTGTCAATGCTGACCAGATACTGGTGATGGATAAAGGTAGTATTATTGAGCAGGGTACACACGATGAATTGCTGCAATTGGCGGGTGTCTATGCCGGAATGTGGGAATTGCAGCAAAAGGATGATGTATAATGTTGAATGATGCGGGGGTTTGCGCTCTGGTATCGTTCACTGTATCTTCCGCTGTGGTAAGCATGACACGGTGTGAAAGAGATAACTTAAAACCATGATTAAATACTTAAAAATTTTTCTGCTATGTTCGTTATTTCCTGTATTGACAGGGTGTACAAGCTTGATGACTTATATCGAAGACCTGCAAAAACAAAGCGTTGATGATTTTGATGCGCGCTCGGTTAGCTTTCGCCCGCAGTATCGCTTTAAAGCGCCACAGCGTGGTGAACTGACGCCTGCTGAAAAACGCCTGGTGGGTGCCCCTCCTCCTCGCCAGGGTAAGGTGGTGTTGGATGGTGCGGTTCGTTATTACTCAGCTAATGGGTATGTGTGTCAGTATATAAATGTTGCTCGTTACCAGCCGGGTGTGGGTAGAAAATCGGCCTGTTTTATTGGTGGGCGTTGGGTGTTGGCTGCCCCTGTTTTGAATACACAGTCGGTTAAATAACAATGAGTTTGTTGTGGCAGGCGTTAAAAGTTCAGGGTAGGGTGATCCGGGCTTCTATCTTGCGGGAGACCCGAACCCGTTTTGGTCGCAGTAAACTAGGGTATTTTTGGGCTTTGTTTGAGCCTATGGTTTATATGTTGACGCTTCTGGCGATTTTCTCTGCTATGGAACGGGGTGCGCCAATTGCGGGTATTGACCTTAGTATGTTTTTCTTTACAGCAATTATTCCCTGGTTAATGTTTTCACGGATTTCCGGAGCGGTTAGTCGTGCAATAAAATCCAGCAAAGCTTTACTGACCTATCCTCAGGTGAAGGGGATCGACATTATGCTTGCTTTGGTTGCCTTAGAGTTCGTTACTCTGTTTCTTGTGGCTATTATCTACCTATTAGGGTCAAAATATTTTGGGGTATTTATCAATATTGAGCGCCCATTAGAGATTATTTTAGCGCTTTTTCTGGCAAGCTCTCTGGGTTTTGGTTTTGGGATGTTGAGTAGTACTGCTAGGTTATACTGGTCGGCTTACAATAGTTTTCAGTCTGCATTTATGCGAATAATGTTCTTTACTTCTGGTAAATTTTTTATTGCGGGAGCTTTGCCGATTACTTTACAAGAGTGGCTTTGGTATAACCCTTTGTTACACGTTGTAGAGTGGATTCGTAGTGCTTTTTTTGGTGGTTTTGAAAGTCAGTTTTATGATTTGAGCTATCCATTAATGGTGGCTTTGGTAATGTTATTTCTTGGTTTGGCGAGTGAGCGGTTGTCGCGCTATCGCCTGAGTCAGGCTTGATCAGAGGTTTTAGGGTTCGCGGATGATTGAGTTTATTGAGGTCAGTAAAGTTTACCCGATTAAACGTGGACGTAAGGTTATTCTTGATCAGGTGTCCTTTAGATTTCCAGAGCACCGAAATGTTGGTGTGCTTGGACGGAATGGTGCAGGTAAATCAACGCTACTACGTCTGATAGCTGGTTCTGAGTTGCCGGATAGCGGTCAAATAATACGCACTGGTAAGTTTTCATGGCCTCTGGGGTTTAGTGGTGGTTTTAACCCAGAATTGTCTGGTGAGGAGAATTTGCGTTTTGTGGCAAGAATTTATGGTGCTGATTTAAGGGAGGTAATCGACTTTGTTAAGGACTTTTCTGAGCTGGGCAGGTCTATAAGAGAGCCTGTGCGTACATACTCCAGTGGTATGCGTGCCAAGCTGGCTTTTGGTTTGAGCCTGGCTATAGACTTTGATGTATACCTGATTGATGAGGTTATGGCGGTTGGTGATGCTCAGTTCAGAAAAAAGAGCAAAGCTGCCTTTGAGGCGCGACGTCAGACTTCCAGTCTCATTGTCGTATCCCACGATATGAATACTATTCGTAATTACTCTGATGCGATTATCATTCTGGATCAACAGCAATTAAAAATTTATGATGACATCGACTTGGCGATTGATACCTATCAGGTGGCAGCTGGAGGGAAAAAATAATGGCAAAACGTAGAAAAAAAAGCTTGCCCTGGTTATTCCTGTTAATGGTGGTTTTCCCAACT
This sequence comes from Caprella mutica, assembly GCA_947561585.1. NCBI lineage: Eukaryota > Metazoa > Arthropoda > Malacostraca > Amphipoda > Caprellidae > Caprella > Caprella mutica. The sequence continues at coordinate 6,519 of CANNZV010006196.1, forward strand.
ATATTTGCGGGAATTTATTATTACAAATTTGCTAATGATCAGTTTGTATCAGAAGCACACTTCATTATTCAGGGCAATGACATACCTCAGCTTGGTATTCTGGGTGCGTTGGCTGGGTTCTCTGTCGCAGGTGGTGGCTCTTCTGATGCTATGATTATTCAGGACTACCTGCATTCACTGGATTTTATAGATGATATTAGTGATACGGAAAATGGCTTAAATATTCGAAAACATTTCTCCCAAAAGACGATAGATGGTCATGCTCGTTTGCCTGACTTGGCAACAGACGAAGAGTTACTTAAATATTGGCAGACTATGTCTGAGGTTGAATATGACCCTGGTTCTGGTATTTCAAAGTTGAGGATGACTTCATTTGATGCTGAAACCAGTAAGTTGTTGGTGCAGTTAGCTTTGCGCAGGAGTGAGTCGTTGATTAATCGCTTATCAGACCCACTTCGTTCAGATTCCCTGGGGTTTGCTCAACAGGAAGCTGAAAAAGCAAAAAAAGAATTGGCAGATATACGTGCCCAAACAACAGCTTTCAGAGAAAAGCGTAACATTCTGGACCCTGTTCAAGAGGTCACGGCTAAACGCACAGCTGAGCTTTCTGCTGAAATGAGTGCCCGAATGAGTCAGTTGTCTCAACTTGAAGGTATTGTTGCACAGCTGTCCGGTGACTTGGCTAGAGCTGAAGCCGAGTTCGCTGAGGTTAACTCTTATATGCGCCCGGGTGCTCTGAAGGTAAAAGCGGCGCAGCGTAAGGTTATAGCGCTACAACAGCAGGTAAATAAAGCAAAGTCAAGGGCAGAACAGCAGCGGCAAATAGTGAAGTCAAAAGCACAGGTTAGGCCACGTAAGTCGACACAAGGCAGTAGAAGTACGGCTAAAGAGGTGGCGGAGTATGCTGATTTGCAATCAAGACAAGCTTTTGCTGAGCAACTTTACCAGGCAAAGTTAGCAACACTAGAGCAGGCTCAGATGGAGTCTAATCGCAAGCAGCGTTATCTTATTGTAACGGTTCGGCCCAATTTGCCGGATGAAGCAGTTAAACCTGATCGACTGGTGGGCGTATTGACTATACTGTTGCTAAGCTTTTTAAGCTGGGGTGTGGGCTCTCTGTCTATCGCAGCGATTCGTGATCATGTTGGTTGGGTGTAGGATTTATGAATAGAATTCTGTTATTTTCTCTGGCTGGCTTTGTCAGTCTGGCTTTGCTGATGCTGTCAGGTGTTACCTTTGCAGCTTCGCCTAAATCGTCTGATGTTATAGCCTTTGATGAGGGTGTGCCGGTAACTCAAGGTAATAATTCAGCTTTGCAGCCTTACGGTTCGAACTTGTTTAGTGGTAGTTTTGCTGCACGTAAGCAGAATGAGTTAGATCCTAATTATCAGGTGGAGCCAGGTGACCGGATTGCACTTCGTATCTGGGGAGCTACTACTACTAATGAGACGTTGAACGTAGACAGTAATGGCAATATCTTTGTACCAGATGTCGGTGAGGTGCGTATGGTCGGCGTTAGGTCTTCTGCGGTATCAGCAACACTCCAACGTGAAGTAGGCAAGGTTTACAAGGATGGTGTGGATGTATACGCCAGTTTGTTGAGTTCAACCAACAAGGAGGCGCGGGTTTTTGTAACTGGTAATGTGTTGCGTCCTGGGCAGTATGTAGGCGCCCCAGATGATAGTGTACTAGCTTTTTTACATCAGGCGGGCGGTGTTGACCCCCAGCGTGGTAGTTATCGTTATGTATTGGTGAAGCGTGGCAAGCAACGGTTGGCTGTTATTGACTTATATAATTTCATCAACAACGGCGATTTGCCCCAAATACTATTTCGTGATGGCGATACTGTTGTTGTGCGGCCACAGGGCAATATGATTAATGTCTATGGTGAAGCGCGTAATAATTTTCGCTTTGAATTTTTGGGGGGGGCGCTTAATGGGGCTCAATTGGCGCGTTATTCCAGGCCAGAAAGTAGTGTGACCAATATTGCATTATCGGGCACCCGGAGTGGATTGCCATATTCCTCTTATCTTAGTTACGCTCAATTTTTGCGTACTCGTTTGCTGGATGGTGATACGGTGCGGTTCGTTAGTGATTCACCTTCTCCGGTAATTGATGTTAGTGTTGAAGGTAGTCATCTTGGTAATTCTTACTTTGCAGTTAAGCGCGGTAGTCGTTTGCAGGAGGTGTTGGATTATATCTCTGTGAACCCTGATGACGCTGATATTGGTAATGTTTATATCAAGCGTAAACGGGTGGCTGAAGAACAGAAGAAAAATATTGATGCTGCACTGCACCGGCTTGAGCGCAGTGTTTTAACTGCACCTGCTAAGTCTGATGGTGAGGCATCTATTCGCGCTAAAGAGGCAGAGCTAATTCTGAAGTTTGTTGAACGCGCCAGTAAGGTTCAGCCGGAAGGACGGGTGGTGGTGGCTGATCGTGGTAATGTGGCTAATATTCGAATGGAGGATGGTGATATAATTGTGATTCCGTCGAAAAGTGACGTGGTTACTATCAGCGGCGAAGTGCAGATTCCGCAGGCAGTGGTTTTTGCCTCTAATGCCAGTGTTAATGATTATATTGCCCAGGCGGGTGGTTATACCGAACGAGCTAACCGTGAACGTTTGGTGCTGGTTAAGCCAAATGGTAAAGTAATGATGGGTGACGTTTTAAGGGTTGATGCCGGGGATAACATTACGATTTACCCTAAAATTGATACCAAAGATGTACAGGCAACCAAGGATATTGTGCAAATTATTTACCAGATTGCGGTTGCTGCGCGAGCAGTAGGGTTGTAGGAGTTTGGTTCTTTGGTGTTTTTCAAATAAATAATGTAGGTGTTTATGAGTTTAGTTCGTGATAAGGGTGTCTCTCAGTACTGGAATGAGTTTTATGCTTCTCATTCGGCTGGTTTAAAGCGCCCCTCGCAGTTTGCTACGTTTGTTCTTGGCGAGATAGATGATCAATCGTTTATCTGTGATGTTGGGTGTGGAACTGGTAAGGATGCCTTGTTTTTTGCAAGCCACGGACATCATGTGGTAGGTGTCGATGGTTCGGGTGAAGCTGTGAGTTTTTGCAATGAAAGCGCGAAGTCGCTGTCTTTGGATACTCGGTTTTTTTGTTCTAGTGTACAAAACTTGGCAAACTCTTCTGTATTGGAAGACAGTGCTGCATTGAGTGCGGCATCGTCGTTAATAGTTTATGCGCGTTTTTTCTTGCATGCGATACCTGAAGAAGATGAGGATGCTTTATTGGAATGGGTGAAAGCTGTTTCAAAAGTGACCTCTCGTCCTGTGAAATTTGCAGCTGAGTTCAGAACACACAGGGATGCGACGCTTCCTAAAAGTACTTCCCAACACTACCGGCGCTTCGTTAATCCTGTCGACTTTATGTCAAAATCAATACGGAAAGGTTTTAATGTTGATTATTTTGTCGAAGGCTTTGGGTTTGCGAAATACAAAAATGACGATGCTCACGTAGCCCGTTTCATAATCAGTATATGAATTCTGCACTAAATACTTTTTTTTCTTGTGTGGAGCTGTTGCAAAAAGATTTCTATCCGGATGTTTTTTTTCTGGATAGGGAAAGCGGCCGTAGCCTGACAATTACTCCCAATATGACTACGGCTCGGTATCTTCGTTTCAGGACTCCTGGTGGTAAGAGTTTGCACCTTGAATCTATAGCTGTTTATTCATTGAATGCTGATTTTGAATTGGTTAATGTTGCTCCGGGTGCAACATTAACCGTCTCTTCGGTCTTGCCTGGTAGTGAACCTTTACTGGCAAAGAAGAAAGTTCTCAGTCCTGATACTACGGGTGTGGGTATTCATACGGATAATACCGGATGTGATGAATGGATATGCCTGGAATTCAATGACCGTACCTCTCCTAAGCGTATTGTTGTGTGTAATCGCCCTGGTATTTGGGCATGGCGTGCTTGGGGGTTGTCCGTAGAATACTCGGATGATGGTGTTGAATGGTTTGAGTTGTATAATCATGTAGCCAGATTAAGCCACCTTGTGGAATCAGCTCGTGCTTTGGTGTGTTGCTCTCCGGTTGAACGCAGTCAGCAGGATATTCGCTTATTATTACTTTGTATTGAAGTGTTGGGGGCGCTGACCTTGAGGCAATATGGGCGGGCGAGGCAATTACTTCAGGAAGCTAAGTATGTCACTAAAGATGATAATGCGCTTATTAGAAGTGGCTTTGATCGAATTGTTCTTCGCCATGATCAGTTGGCCTGGTCGGGGCATGGCATCTTAAGGCCTTTTAGTTACTGGATTGAGTCAGAAAAAAGGAAGTATTTGCAACAAGCTTCCGATGCAGTAAAAGCCTTGGCTGAAATATCGCCCTATGTCTGTCTGGGGTTTGGCTTTGTGCTTGGTTATGTTCGCGACGGTGACCTGATCGCACATGATGATGATGTTGATATTTTATTGGCTTTTGATCGGTCTGAAGTGGCTTCTATCCCTAAAGCTTTGGAGAAGCTTGAAAAGCATCTGACTTCAGCTGGTTATATAGTTGAAGGGCAGCATTTATTTAGTCATCGTTGGGTTAGAATGGCTGGTGGTAAGAATATGGATGTTTTCGTTGGTCTTCGCGAGGGTTCCCGTATCTCGTGGTATCCTAGTGCTCGAAACAGCTTGTGTGTTGACGATGTTTTCCCGGCACTTAGAGCTAAAATGTGCGAAGTTGAGTGTCTATTGCCCCGTAATCCGATTGACTATCTTGAAGTCACTTATGGTGATGACTGGCGCTCCCCTGATCCAAATTTTAAGCACCCTTGGGATATGACCTCCTATTCTGACCTCAATAAATAATTTATGTCTAATCTTGTTCGAACTAACCGCCGCTCTGCTTTGTTAATTGCTGGTATGCACCGCAGTGGAACTTCTGCTTTAACGCGTGTGTTATCTTATCTGGGAGCTGACCTTCCTGAAAAGCTAGCGCCTGCTTTGCCCAATAATAATGAAAACCGGTTTTTGGGAATCTGTTGATTTGATGATTCTGCACGACGAATTGTTGAAGTCTGCGGGTTCTTCATGGAGTGACTGGACGGCTTTTAACCCTGACTGGCGCAAGTCTGCTGTTGGTGAGAAGTTCAAAAGTAAAATTCTGTCTGTGGTAAAGAATGACTTTAACGAGTCTTTGCTTTTTGTAGTGAAAGATCCTCGGGTGTGTCGGTTTTTGCCTTTTTGGTTTGATATTCTTGATGATGCAAAAACAACACCTAACGTCATTATTCCCATCAGAAATCCTTTGGAGGTTGCTCAATCACTGAAGGCCAGGGATGGACTGCCGATTGCAACCGGTGGGTTGATTTGGCTTCGTCATGTTCTGGACGCTATTTACTTTTCCTCAGAATGTCCCCGGGCGATTGTCAGTTATCGCGACCTGATGACAGATTGGCACCTTGTTGTTGAATCTGTCTCGGCTCAGCTTGGCCTCACCTTCCCCCGGCAGTCTCCCTTGGCTGAGTTGGATGTGGAGGAGTACCTTGATCCCCGACAGAAGCATAATCATGCGACTCTGGATGATGTAATAAAGTGCCGTGAATTTTCTCCATTATTGATTTCAGTTTATGAGTCATTACTGTTGTTGTTGGAAGACTCCGGTAGAGTTGATGTGGTTGATAGCTTATTGCTAGCCAGGGAAGAATTTAATAATGTTTCATCTCAGTACGGCAAGGTGTTGTATGCAGCCGAGCGATCCCATCAGAAAGAAGTTGCTGCGCATGAACAGCAGATAGCTGATTATGAGGAGCGTCTTGAGCAGCAGATCGCTGATTATGAAGGTCGCCTTGAGCGTGAGTCAACTGGTCATAAAATCCGTATGGAGCAGCAGGCAGAGAAGTACGACCAGCGCCATCAGTTAGAACTTAATCAACACCATAATAAGCTGGCTGAAAATCAAAGAGATTATGAAGTGGCTTTGTCAGCTCTTGGTGCAGCTAAAGGTAAGGCCGAGTACGCTTTATCCGCCACTGAAAGAGCTTTAAAGAGACTGCGCCAGAATTATGTCGAGGCGGTGCAGGGTGATAAAGGTGGCTCCGGACCGTTGGGAGCTGCGCTGCGTTTAAAGCGACTAAAAAAGGCTAACCCCACAGTCTCATTGGTTAAAAGTAGTCTTTTTTTCGATGCTGATTACTATACGGCGAACTGTAGCAATAAAGAGGAAGCTCATTACGCCTCAGCAGTTGAGCATTTTCTGAGTCAGGATGTTGTGGTGGATAGCCCTCACCCATTATTTGATATTGAATGGTATCTCCATCAGTACCCTGATGTCCGGCAGGCAAATATTAATCCATTAGTCCATTTTATTAAATATGGCGCTAAGGAGTTGCGGCAACCCCATCCTTTATTTTATGCAAGGTACTATCGTGAACAATATTCTGAGTCGGATGTGGCGGGTCTTTCTCCGTTGGAGCATTACTTAGAGTATGGCGTTCAGTGGGGTTTGAAGCCACACCCGTTATTTGATCCTGAGCATTATGCCAAACAACTTCATGAAGTCTTGGATGAAAGTCATTCTCCCTTAATACACTACTTACAATATAAGCATACATGGCGTTATTCTCCCTGTGCTGCCTTTGATGGCGGGTGGTATCTTGATCAATACCTTGATGTGGCTGAGGCTGGGATAAACCCGTTATTACATTATATTGTAAGAGGTGCAGAGGAAGGTCGGAAGTCGCACCCGGAGTTTGATGTCGATGATTTTAAAAAGAAATTTGGTCATCTCTTTTTTCAGGCTGGTATTCAGAAATCTATGCCCGGGAAAGGTTCTGGTGGTGTGGCTGAACAGGCTAGTGATGTACTGGTTGTGGATAAGCGTTTTTCGAGAATGCTGGAATTTACACGTAATAGCCTTGCTCCTGAATCGCAGGTGTTCAAAGAAAATAATCTCATTATCCACTGGGTAACCTGTGATTTTGCACCTAAAGGTGGTGGTGGGAATATGACCATCTTCAGGTTTGTCCGTCTGTTTGAGCTGGCTGGTCATGAACAGCATATATGGCTACATAATAATCCGGTGCATCATGTGACGAGAGTGCGGCTTATGAGGATTTGATTAGAAATTACCAACAAACATCAGCGCAAATTCATTTTGTCGGAGCCGAGAGTAAATCGTTAGCGAATGCATCGGGCGATATTGTCATAGCAACTGACTGGGAATCAGTTTGGCCGGTTTTATCCGCCACTAATTTCAAGCGCCGGTTCTATTTTGTTCAGGATCATGAGCCATCATTTTTTCCGGCGGGTGGGCATAGTCTGGCGGCAGAAATGACCTACCATGAAGATCTGGACTGCATTTGTGCAGGGCCATGGCTTGAGCAGCTAATGCAGAATAGCTATGGACGGTGGGCTACTAAATTCTGGTTGGCGGCCGATAAAAGTTGCTACTTCCCGGTCAACCACCCTGTTAGAAATAAAGTGCCACGTATTGCCTTTTATGCCCGCAGACACACGGAAAGAAGGGCGGTGGATCTCGGTTTGTTAGCGTTGGATCATTTGGCGGAGAAAGGTGTTAATTTCCACGTAGATGTTTATGGCGGAGATGACAATGAAGCTATTTTGTCGGCAGCACATTTTTCTTTTACCGATCATGGGATATTGGATGCTGACGGATTAGGAGAGTTATACCGGCAATGCGATATCGGCGTGGTCTTTTCTGCGACTAACTACTCATTGGTTCCTCAGGAAATGATGATGTGTGGCTTGGCCGTGCTGGAAATGGATGGTGAAAATACCCGTACTGTGTTTCCTGAAGACGTGGTGACTTTGGTTAAGCCTCATCCTGAAAATATCGCTGAAGGTTTGAATTGCTTGTTGGAAAATGAGGAGCAGCGCTTGCTGCAAGCAGATAAGGGCAGGCATTGGGCTACTCAGTTCGATTGGGCTGATGAAGCGAAGCGGGTGAGTGACACCATTCAGGATCGCTTAGTGGAGGTGGGGTATGAACGTTTGCCCTCGCCCGCACAACAAAAGTACAAAGCATCAGTTGTCATTCCTACTTTGAACGGCGGGGAGTTGCTGCTCGAAGTTCTGCAGATGGTGCGTAAGCAGAAAACGCCTTGGCCATTTGAGATACTGGTTATTGATAGTGGTTCCGGTGATGGCTCGCTTGAAAGCATCGGTATGTTTGAAGATGTGCAGATCCACGCGATTCCAAAGTCTGAATTTAGTCACGGCGGTACGCGTAACCTTGGTGTCGAAATGACGACAGGGGAATATATAGCTTTCCTGACTCAGGATGCTTTGCCAGCCGATGAATTCTGGTTATTTAATTTGGTGTCTATGCTTGAGCATGATGCGCAGGCTGCCGGGGTTTTTGGTCGCCATTTACCTTATCCGCAGGCATCTGCTTTTGTGAAAAGAGACTTATCTGCCCACTTTAGTAATTTAGGGTGTCATCCCTTGTATTTAGACAAAAATACGGACAAGGCAAAGTTTGAATCCGGTGATCAGGGCTGGCGTCAGGTTCTGCATTTTTATTCTGATAATAATTCTTGTATGAGGCGTTCGGTGTGGGAAGAGATTCCTTATGCTGTGATTGAATATGGTGAAGATCAGGTGTGGGCCGATGAAATAATTAAAGCTGGCTATAAAAAAGCTTATGCCGTGAACGCCATTGTTTACCATTCACATGATTACAATGAACAAGAAAATTATGAGCGCAGCAAGACAGAGGCTCAGTTTTTCTATGAGCATTTTGGGTATCGTCTTGCCGGGAGTGATGCTGAAGTTCTGCGTACTATTAATGATTTGAATAAGATGGATGTGGCGTACGGGGAACAGCGTGAGTTAGCTGAGGATGAAATAGAACATCAAAAACTATTGAATCGTTCACGGTTGAAGGGCTATCAGGCGGCTTTGGCAGGGCTATTATCCTAGTGGCTCGTGGGTATTCTTTGTCTGAACTCATGAAAAGCCTGATTGGTAACTATCATTTCAGTTGGCGTAAGGCCGGGACTACGGAACAAGAGGGCGGGGAATCCGCTACGGTGACGCAGTCATCACCTCTAGAGTTGAAATGGCAAGGGGCTTTGATGGAGCGTTTTCTGCCGCGTCGTGGCTGGTATATGCTGGAGTTGGTGGTATCGACGCATAAGGATAGTGCAGCTCCGACTCACCTGAGTTTTGAATGTGCCGGACACATTGCACCCTTGACGGTCAGTCTGTCGTGCCTTTCCGGGCGGGTCATGAAGCGTGTTATCTGGTTGCCGGGGGCTATTGATAGTATCTCTCTGAAGTCGGTGGATGATAGCACCCGGATTGAAGGCGCTGATATTCGTGTTAAGCGTTTATTGAATGCATTTGCCAAAAAACGTATGGCGGGTCGCTTGTCTAAATACCATGCTGCTTACCAGAACATGTCCGCAGGAGATATTACCAAGTCTATTTCAGGGTCGGGCAGCAAAGTTTTTCGAACAAGTTGTGAAAGCACCAAGCTCTATGGGCTGTATCAGGATACATTTCCTGTGCACGGGGCTGCCGGTGCGCAAATGCCTGTGGCGTTGGCGTCTTCAAGTGAGCTCAATGCCATGACCAGCTACCCCTGTGTTGACTTGAAGCCAACATCAGATAGTTTTACTGAAGATGCCTTAACGATTCATTGGGTGACATGCGATTTCGCACCCAGCGGTGGTGGCGGTAATATGACCATTTTTCGGTTCGTGCGCCTGTTCGGGCTATTTGGTCATAAGCAAAAGATTTGGTTACATAATAAATCCTCTCATAAAACCCCTGAGTCTGCGTATGAGGATTTGGTGAGGAATTACCAGCAGACCAGTGCCAGTATCCATTTTATCAATGATGAGCCTGATGCCTTTCGAGCGGCGACCGGTGACATTATTATTGCAACAGACTGGCAGTCGGTTTGGCCTGTGTTGTCTGTTCCCGGTTTTAAGCGCCGATTCTATTTTGTTCAGGATCATGAGCCTTCATTCTTTGCGGCGGGTGGGCATAGCCTCGCGGCGGAAATGACTTACCGCGAAGATCTGGACTGTATTTGTGCCGGGCCGTGGCTGGAAAAGTTGATGACTGAGCGTTATGGTCGTTGGGCGACTAAATTCTGGTTAGCGGCGGATAAGAGTGTTTATTATCCACCTGATGATTGGCCTGTTAATGCTATTCCCCGTATTGCTTTCTATGCACGGAGTTCAACATCACGCCGTGCGGTTGAGTTGGGTTTGTTGGCGTTGGAATATTTGGCTGAGCAAGGCAATGCAGAATTCCATGTTGATTTGTACGGCAGTAGTAGCCCTGCTGTTTCGCATGATGCTACGTTTAGTTGGACGAATCACGGTGTATTGGATGCTGATGAGTTGGGTGATTTATACCGGGCTTGTGATATTGGCATGGTTTTCTCTGCGACCAATTATTCGTTAGTACCTCAGGAAATGATGGCCTGTCGGTTGGCTGTGTTGGAGCTGGATGGTGATAATACAAGGGCGGTGTTTCCTGATGACTGTGTTGTATTGGCGAAGCCACATCCACGGCACATTGCTGAGCAGTTGGCTTTTTTGTTGTTGAATCAGCCGGAGCGACAGCGTATTGCTGCAAGTGGTTGTGCATGGGCTGCGCAATTTGGTTGGGAAGAAACGGCTCGTGACGTGAATACTGTGATGCAGCTGCGTTTAGAAGAGTTGGGTTATAAGAAGGTGGCTGCTGAGTTTACCTGTCAGGCTATTAAGGTTTCTGTTGTCATTCCGACATGGAATGGTGGCGACTTATTACTGAAGGTGTTGGATGCTGTTGGTGCACAAAAAGCCCCGTGGCCATATGAAGTGTTGGTGATCGATAGCGGTTCAAATGATGGCTCATTGGAGCTGATGCAAGGTCGTACTGATATTCGTTTGCACAGCATTCCTCAGGCTGAATTCAATCATGGTGGAACCCGGAATCTGGGTGTTGAGATGACCAGCAGTGAGTACATTGCTTTTCTGACACAAGATGCATTGCCTGTGGATGAGTTCTGGTTGTTTCATCTGGTGTCTGCTTTGGAGCATGATGCAGAAGCTGCCGGGGCTTTTGGTAGGCATTTGCCATATCCAGAGGCTTCGCCATTTGTAAAACGTGATTTGCATGCGCATTTTGAGAACTTGGGGCAATACCCTCTTTATCTAAGTAAAGACACTGATCCTGCTCGTTTTGAGTCTGGTGAGCAGGGGTGGCGGCAGGTTTTGCATTTTTATTCAGATAATAACTCTTGTATGCGGCGTTCTGTGTGGGAGAAGATTCCTTATCCAGCTATTGACTATGGTGAAGATCAGGTTTGGGCGGATCAGATTATTAAAGCTGGTTATAAGAAGGTGTATGCAATGAATGCGGTGGTTTATCACTCGCATGACTATGATGAACGTGAGGTGTTTGAGCGGAGCAGGACAGAGGCGTTGTTTTTCAAAAAGTATTTTGACTATACGTTACTAGACGATAAGCGTTCTTTGCCCGATAACCTTGATGATTTAAATAGATCAGATGCGCTTTGGGGCGAGGCTCAGGGCTATAGAAGTAGTGAGCTTAGCCAGCAGTGCTTTTTAAATGCTTCGCGTATTTCAGGGCTTTCGGAACAAAAGAAGATTCTTTTGATTGGAGCATCTGGTACAGGGAAGTCATTGCTTGCTCAAAATATTGGCTATTCCTACATGGATATGGATATAGCGATTAAAAGCAGATGTGACATGCTGGAGTGTAAGGCCACGGATGTTATTGCTGACGATCGAGTTTTGATCAATGTGATTTATGGTAGCGTGAAAAGAGTGGTGGCTACTTGTGTCAGTAAGCGATTTTATGAGTATTTGTTTTCTTTGAAGCAAAATAAGTGTGATGATTTTATCTTTATCTACCTCAGGACAGCAGACAAAGACAAACATGAGGCGCGATTGAGATCTAAAACTGCTCAGGGTCGTTACCCGGAAAGAAGGAATGATTCCACTTCAGCTTAACGTCGCAGAAAGCCTTGATAATGTATGCATAGCGCTGGCGGACAAGGTCATTGATGTTGATAGCATGTCTGCATCTGATGTGTCGGTTGTAACTAAGGGGTTTTTGGCCAAGTGAGCCGCGGGTTTTGCTTTATTGTAAGCAACTGACAAAGTTGTTTGTAGTCTATTAGGGTAGGCTATCTTGTTGTGTGATTTATCTGCGATTGAAGTTTTTATTTAGGCGTTACAGTTGCAGGGTAGTGGGATCTTTAGTGACGGTGTAAGGGCCAGATCTCGTAAGGTGGTTTGGTTGTTGCAATAATGATACAGGTTGCGTGTTTTTTTGACTACAATAGGCTAGAGATTGCTGGCCTGTTGTGCTAAAGTCCACATCACAGGGTGCCATTTTTGGTTAGCCGGTAGAACAAAGTTGTATGGAAATTCGCAGTTAAATAACAACTAGATAAGTTTTTTTTGAAAATTTTTGTTAAAATGATATGAAATTCAATGACTTATGTGGCTTGGGTCGCGAATGTAAAGTGGGTTTTTCTGAATGTATTTATCGATGAGTTGTGTTCAGATAAAATAAGATTGAAGATGAATTTGGTGTGGTGGTAGTATGTCGCACTGGATTATCTTTGAAAATAGAGTGGGGCATGGTATTTGTTTGATACTATGCTTCTTTACTGGAAATTGGTTTTTCAGTTACGGTAGTTCGCATCTTATAAAATCTGCGATTTGCCCGGTATTGAACCAGATGTGGCATGGGTGTAAAACGACATATGATATGTGAAGTTTACTTAGTGTCGCGAAGACAAGTGAAATCCCTTATCTTAAATTTTGGAGTAAAAGGAAATGACAATTATGCGTAAAACACGCTTAACTAAAGCTGTAGGGGCTGCTGTATTCGCGGCTGTTCTATCCAGCAGTATGCAAGCTCAAGCTCTTTCAACAACAGCGCCACCGACAATTGATGGTACAGATGTAGGTGAGCTATTGTTAGCACCTCTGTATGTAACTGAGAACGGATTCAATACTGGTATTCATATTCAGAACACATCTGCTGATCATACTGTCATTGCAAAAGTTCGCTTTCGTGATTACAAAAATTCTGCTGATGCAATGGATTTCACGGTTATTTTATCGCCTGCTGATATTTACACTGCCTATTTGAAAGATGATGGTGCTGGTAATCCTGTGCTAACTAGTACAGATAGTACTTGTACTGCGCCTATCACAGGTGTTGGTGGTAAGATTGACTTCCCAACATCTGTTAATTCAGCGTTTAAGAGCTCTGGACACTATGAAGTTTTTGTTGAAGGGATTCTGAATAACGATGAAGTGAAAGAGGCTTACGCTGCGATGGTAGCTGATGACGATTTAGTTGTAGCTACCACTT
>CANNZV010006197.1:0-19841 GCA_947561585.1 Caprella mutica
CAAAAGCATTTGCCCCCAACGCTACAAACTATCAGTAATCAAAAACTTTCTCTATAGAGCATATTCAATTTGTTCTGACTGGGACTCCTACTCCACACAACTCAAACGCATCAAACAACTACTGGTAAATAATAACTTCCCAAACTACATCATCGATAAAACCATCAAAGAATTCAACAACCGGAAATTTGCCCATCTAAACGATAATCAGACCGAACAGAACAGACCTCAATCACGAGAAAAAATAAAAATATTTTACCAAGAACAGATGTCAGATAAATATCTACAAACTGAAAAAGAGCTCAAACGCATCATCAATAACCACTTGAAGCCAAACAACGACAGAGACCTACATATCATGATGTACTACAAAAACAAAAAACTACGTAACCTACTCATCAGAAACAATAGCAACAGAATCATCCCCGACTACAATGTGGTGTACCAATATACTTGCAGCCAGGAGTTGTGTAATACAACTCAATCTAGTTATGTTGGACACACCACATCTACCATCAAAGAAAGATTCAAGCAACACACTTCAATCAAACGCCACTACCGAGAAACCCATACAAGAAATATCACCGGATCACAAATGCTACCAGATGTCAAGATACTCGCAATAAACAACAATAGAATAGAACTGCCCATACTAGAAGCACTACTCATCAAAGAACACAAACCATCCATAAATGTTCAATGCGGAGACTTCAATAGAACACTAAAAATTTTCAGTTAATTTAATTATCAATAGCCAACCAATCATCACCACTGTTCATTTGACTTTACTATATATTATTACCGTTTGTCCTCAAAAATAATTCTAAAATTCACTTTATAATTCTATTCAATTTATTCTTCTAAATTCATCTTTACAAAAATGTTTCATAAAAATTAACCTAAATTAACGATTAGAACATATAGCCACTCCATATTTAATATTTCGCACTAAATAGAACTTTATTCTCTTGACCCCTGTCTTCATATCTCTAACTTGTTAATAGCCCTAACTTTCTCAGAAATGGTATCACCTAGTAGACATTATAAAATATATCTTTTAACTTCCATAATTTTATTAATAAATGTACCATTTCTACAGATCTATTTTACCTGAAGATGTCGTTAGTACAACGACGAAATATTGTAAAAAATGATAAAAAAATACATTATCAAATGGTTGTCAAAAATTGTTTTTAATTTCCAAGAAGATCTCACCAAAAAGCATTTCAGAAATTTGGAAAAATTATCAAAAAAACTGGTATCTACCCGACTGCATCTATCATTTAATGAAATTTGTTTAAATGAAAACTTGCTACCAAGATATACTGATTTTAAAGATATAAATATATAGAAATTATTTTTTAACTGAATTAAAATGAAATTATATAATTTGATATGTATATAATAATAATGACACTTAAAATGTAAATAACATCACATTAATATTATTTTTCTTACCTGCTAATTCTTTGACAGAGTTTGCTCTCAAGGGGAGACTCTGAAAAAAAAATTGAATAAAAAGTAGGTACTAAATTTTTCCACACTTTGTATTTTGGATAAATAATCACTAAATAATTTTTAAAATTAAATACTGATTTATAATAATGTACACAAATTTCCAGAATTTGGATTTAAATTTTCGAACAATAAATAATTTTTTTTGTCGAAAAAAAATTAAAGTAAAAAATAGCATAAAGTTAAGAGATTTATGTTATAGATAGAAAAATCTCTTAAAATGTTTTCGATAAAATAACTTTATTATAGTTTATGCAATAAGAATTTTCTATGAGTGCAGTTATAGAAAATATTAGTACATTTGAAGGGGATACCAAAATAAACCAAAGAAAAAACTACAGTCTGTTACAATTGATATCAACTAAATTATTGTCTAATTGAATATAATAACTAGATAAAGATAAGAATAGAAAATAGATAGAAAAATTATACGTAAATATATGATTTACTAATAAAAATTGTGTTCATAAACCTATTAATAATATTATATATATAATTTTTCAAGTTTATTTATTAGTACCTAAAATTGATTTCAAATAAAAACATATTCTTTAAATATTAATAGCTATTATTATTTATTATTCATTTCAATTAACTTTATAGACTTACCGCAGAATTATGCAGAATATTCCAGGAGCCAATCGACGCGGCGTCGGAGAGAACACTCGAAGACTGGTTCTTGCGGCGAAGACCGGAACCGGAGAAGAGGGACGGCACAGACGTGGCCTTAGAAGGCACACTGCACGGCATAGGGTTAAACTCCACCACTGTACGAGTTGGTAAAGTCAAGTTAGACCCTACAGTCAGGGACCTACTGTGACAAACAATCCTCTTGTTGATTGGGGAAGAAGAAGCCTTGAAGCCAGTTGAGGAGGTGGCACTGAGGGACCTGTGAGCCTTCGACAGATGGTGGGGAGTGGAGGGCGTGGAGGGGGAGCTGATGGGGAACGGCAGAGTGGACTGAGAGACTTTAGATGAGTGGGAGAACGTACAGCTACTGCGGAAACTTACTGGAGAGTAACTCTCGTAATTAATTCTTTTACCTTTTGGCGGGTGATCTGGAGAGGGATTTCTCTGAGATAGAGGAAGAAAAGAAGGTCTTTGCTTGGTATCTTTCTGTTTCATTTTTAAGGGTAATTCTTTCGGTTTATCGGTGTCGTCCTTAACTGTAGGTAAAATCACGGAAATTGTGTTCGATCGAAGAAATTTCGGTGGGTTTGGTTGATGTCTGACATTCAGATTCTTGTCAGATGTAATTTCTGTTTCGTTTCGAATTATTCTTTGCTGTTTACTAGATCCAAATAGAGGTAAGTAAGAGGATAATGAAGTTGGACGGTCTTCTAGTGCAACAGATGAAAGTTTATCACTTTTACAAGTTGAAACCTCTTCAGTTTGGGTAGTTTGATCTTTCAACTCTATGTTCTCAGCTTCTTCCGTGGAGACGTTCTTGTTCTTCTTATTCTGAATATGATGAAGAGCTTCCCTCGCTCTTCGTGAAGACAAAGTCCGTTTCACTTTCCTGTTCAGTCTCACGTCTACGCCTGTATCCTCTGAAGACAAATTAGATGTCGATCGTTCCATCGTAAATTTTGGTGGTAGTTTAGGTGCGGGGTTGGTATTCATGTGGGAGATGGAAGACACCTGAGTTACCATTGGAGGGCTTATCGAAGGTCTGGTGGAAGTGGTTCCAACACCTGATTCTTCGTTGAGGTCATCCAGTGTATCCAAAGACGCTGAAAGAGATGGCGAAGAGTTGCTACGTCGTAGATGGATAATAGGAGAAATGGATAGAGACTGTGATTCAGTGGTTGACGATGTGGTCCACGTATCATCATCATTCTTATCATCATCACTCTCCATATCACCATCTTCATCAGAGGTATCGTCTTCTGTTACACTAAAAGCCATGCAAGAGCCATGGGGATCCAAAGAGGCGTTGTCACTGATCCAGCAGCTTGATATGGAAGGAGAGACATTTTCGGACACAAGGAGATTCGTGTTGGACGGCTGTTCATTTATAGTCTGGGTGGACGATGAGTTTTTTCCAATAGTGAGAGAAGAGGCGTTTAGTTTGTCTTTGGGGATTCTGGTTTCAACTTCTCGAAGGAATTTTTTGGTGGCTTTATTGACCTGAAAATGAGGTTTGTATGAGAAATGGAAAATTCATATATTCATAAAGTATATTTTCAAAGAAAGTAACTAATGCAAAATTATCTTACCTTCAAGTCTTGAATAAAGCAATCTTCATTATCCAATATTCCTTCATTTAAGTTTGATGTTAGGTAATCATTGGTGAGTTTGAAGCTTTGGCCTCTTCGCGAATAACTTCCAATTCCTTCATCGATTTCAATCGAGTCATTTCCATTTCCTTCATCGGAGCTTTCTATGGGGGAAATCTGTACGCAGATGTTGGTGGAGTTTCTTTTGTTGGTACCTCTGACATCGACAGCCTTTGACTTGGTTACTAAACACGTATCGCTGTGACGTTTGGGTCTAGTTTTCCTTTTCTTGCGTTTGTATCTTTCCGAAGATACTACGGAATAATAAGTTTTGCCTGAACCAAAATCCTTCTTGTCGAAGACGGGGACTAGTTGAAGTTTTGCTAGAATGGGCTCGGGAGATGACAGAGCTGGGACTGCATGATCAACAGTATCGAATGCACACGTTTTATCAACAATGGAATGTTCAGCATGTTCAGCTTTTCTTGAACCATTTACAAGCTTTAAATCCTTTTCTTGGAGAACATTCGAACCAAAATCGTTCTGATCTTCTCTTTTTTGGTTAGAGCTATCAACCAATGCAGATAAAGTTGACAGAGATGAATTCAAAGATGGAGGAACGTCGTCAGAGCTTTCATCATCATTGCTATCCAAAAATTTGGATTTTACCTTCAAATCTGTATTTTCATCTCCAAGAAATTTACGAAAAGACCTGATGGATTCTTCAGAATAATCTGATTTTAGGTCTGCCATAGTGTCAGAGTTTTTTGTGGACACGAAAGCATTCTGGGTCACTTTATTAATATCGCCACAAACTGAAGAAAGGATCGGTTTATCCTCCATAACCTCTACTTCCTCAGCAGGCGGTAAAGCGTCCCAGGAGGTTGCGTTAAAATCTGGAGCAGTTGACAAGGTGACATCACAGTCAATGTTGTGGGGAAGTGTGTGTCTCCTACCTTGTAAAGCTGGATAGGAGACTTTAGATACCATAGCAGGTGAGCATTTGACGCTTGTATAAAGTTCAGAAACATCAGTTGGTAGAGTTTTATTAGAGGAAAACTCATGATCACTCACCGATACCATCATTTCACCAGATAGAGAAGAGTGTTTCAAATTACTCAACGGTGTGGTGTTCACTCGACTAAGCGTAGAACTTGTGGAGCTGACATAATGTTCAGAATCATACCTAAAAGAGTCGTTGTCAATGTATCGAGCTGTGTAAGGTCTTGTGAGAGAATACTCGGAACATGAGACATCCGACTGTTTCGCGCTGTAATCAGAATGTAGACGAATGGGAGATTCAGTAGCTCCAATTCGTCTGATTCTCTCTCCCAACTTCACTTTATTCAAAAGTGGAGTGGGTGCTGGAGTTGAAGGAGTAGGTTCGAAATAAGTTCTCTGTGAGAGAGGGACGAATGTTTCATCCAGAGAATGAGAGCGAGAAAGTCTGGGACCAACTCTGATGAGCTGACAAGAAGAAGCTGGACCATCGGGATGTTCACCTTTGAATTGGTTACTCGCACTTATCCGCCGAATATTTCGAGGAAGAGTGTATGTTTTGTGAGAAAAACTTTGCTGATTATTAGCCAGGTTGCTGTGATTGGAACCCATGTTAGCATCAGAAGAAAAATTGTTTGAGAATAGTGCTACTTTATTACTGAAGTCCGTTAGAGACTGTCTGTCAGAACACGACGTGGATCTAACAAGTTGATGCCTCTGATAGTGCGATAGGAGTTTAGATTTAGATGTTCGTGGAGGAGGCTTAGGAGGTAAACTGTTTCTTTTAAGTAGGACTTGCTTTTCTCTCTGAGATAATTTGTCTACTTGCAAACTATCGATCTGCTCCTGTACAATAGCATCAAACTCTTTCAAGAACGGGGGAATCCAAGACTGGGAAGACTGTTTGTTCCAAACAGGCACAGGCTTAATCACTTTACATGACCTCTTCGCTGAGAATTTTGACGCTAGTTCTGAAACTCGACGGCCCGTTGGACTGGGACATTTTGGTGACAATCTTTTCGGAGAAGGTAGGGAAGGCGCGGAGGCTTTGCGAGCTATGGATGGAGATTTCTGCAGCTGCTGTATAAGCTTCCGGACTTTAGGGGGTGAAGCAGATACATTCTGAGATGTTTTGGAGTCGAGAAAGAAGGATGCGCTGTTATGGCTTGAGAAAGCTGCACTGATCTCTTCCTGTAAAGAAAGAAAAGCAATATAAAAATGATGAACAACGAATTGAAAATTTTTACTACATGTAATTTGAAAGAGAAAACACAACCACTCGAAATGACAGGCACTTAACCAATGACCGTTACAGACGTGAAAACGGCTAGATAAAACGTATTAGGTAAAGTAACTAATAACTTTTATATTTCAAAACTAATTTCAATAAACTTCACAGCAATGAATGCGGTTAGATATTAGGTATTCAAATATATGATTACAATTTAACAAGTTTAAGTAAATCATCAGCTATACAGATGTTAATGACCCTCATTTTTATCCCCGTACGAATAACATAGGAATATTTCACTAATAATCTGAGTTGGAACGACGCTCACTCTACTTTAGTGGTCTATTTCGCACGGCAAAATTCCCGTCACTGTGAAATTGGTACCTCTGTGAATGTTAGAGGACTTCTTAAATGTACTCATTTACAGTAGGATTGTAAGGATACTATGCAAGGATACCATACAGGGATACCACCAGACACTTACTCAATAATGTGATAATTGGCCTCAGTCTTCCTGTTATACACATGAGTAGTAGGTCTGTAATGCACTATGACAAATAACGTTGATATGAACTATGTAATTTAGCTCTAACGTTTTTGTTACTCTAGTGGGAACCATTAATAAGCTTCTAATTTAAATAAAGAAAGATCTTCAAGGAGGTTTATACTTAAACTAGAGAGTTTATTAGAAAACAGGTTAATTTAATTTTAGTAGAAAATTATATTCCAATTACATATACATAGAACAAATATATCTTTAATTATTTTAAATTATTATAAATTATAATTCTATATTTTATATTTATAAATTATTATTTTATCATGTGAATTTATGACGATACTTAATTAACAGAAATAAATTATATGAATTTAAAATAAATGGAATGAACTAATGGAGAATAGAAATATTTAGTCGCTAAATTAAACATGCAAAATCAAAAAAAAAATCCACGCCTAACAAGCCTGAATAGTGTAAATTAACTATAAACGATTCAATTAGAAGATAAAACCTAATAACAGAAGTCACTTTAATTGAATAATTTCAAGAATGTGTAGTTAA
Source organism: Caprella mutica (assembly GCA_947561585.1). NCBI lineage: Eukaryota > Metazoa > Arthropoda > Malacostraca > Amphipoda > Caprellidae > Caprella > Caprella mutica. The sequence continues at coordinate 7,025 of CANNZV010006197.1, forward strand.
ATAAACAGAGTATAGACTGTTAATTGGGAGAATGGAGAATAAAGCAAGTAATAAGAGATAAAGAAAATAAATGACACTGTGTTATAGACTGTATGATATTGAACATATACTTAATACTCATCTATACTACAATAAGAGCCGCGTCTGTCTGTCTGTCTGTCTGTCCGTGTGTCACACTTTTATTAACATATACACATTAAGACCCCTTCACACTTGCGTTTCTCAACGCCGCGTTTAAAAAATGCTCTTGGCAAAAAGTTTAGCTGCAATTGATTTTAACGGAACCCTCCACACTTGCGTTTTTTTTACCAGCATTTTTTCTAACGCAAGTGTGAAGGGATCCGTTAAAATCAATTGCAGCTAAACTTTTTGCACTGAGCATTTTTTTAAACGTGGCGTGGAGAAACGCAAGTGTGAAGGGGACCTAAGGAAGAACAAATCATTTGTGGTAGTATCATGATTTTTTTTGTTTAATCAGAATATGTTTATCCTTAATACATTCTTGCATTCGAATATAATTTAGATTCAACAACAGGTACTGTACTGGTCTAGTGATAAAGTACTAAAGATACAACAGTAAAGAAATAGTATTAAACAGAGTATTATATTAAAAAGGAAAAGAAGAAATAGTAACGTAGCTGAGTGTAGGGTAAGTTCAGAGTTATTGAACGGTTCCACATCATCGATCATATAGAAAAATAGTATATAATGATCATTATAATTCAACTCATTATTTCATTTGAAGGTATCACAGATACTTATTAAAAATAAATTAAATCTTATATATTTTATATATCTTTTATGATCGAAAATGTGGAACTGTCCGATAACTCGGAACTTACCCCAATTGATAAAAGGAGAAGAATATTTAAATCGTGTAATATCTTAACTAACTTAGTTAGAGTCTTTAGTAGCGTGTGTAGAAGAACTAAAAGCCACACCGCCAATTAAAAACATGTACAAGGGACTTCGCAGAAGAGGACACATTGGACAGTTCCCTGAATGGATTAACATAAATACACATTAAAATTAATAAGCATGTGGATGCAGAAAAGCTACTCAGTGAATATAGTCACTAATCACTATTCTCCATCAGGCTCATGGATGCAGAAAAGCTACTCTGTGAATATAGTCACTAATCACTATTCTGCATCAGGCTCATGGATGCAGAAAAGCTACTCTGTGAATATAGTCACTAATCACTATTATGTGTCAGGCTCATGGATGCGGAAAAGCTACTCTGTGAATATAGTCACTAATCACTATTATGTGTCAGGCTCATGGATGCAGAAAAGCTACTCTGAGACTATAGTCACTAATCACTATTCTGCGTCAGGCTTATGGATGCAGAAAAGCTACTCTGTGACTATAGTCACTAATCACTATTCTGCATCAGGCTCATGGATGCAGAAAAGCTACTCTGTGAATATAGTCACTAATCACTATTCTGCGTCAGGCTCATGGATGTAGAAAAGCTACTCCACAAATAGACACCATATTAAGGTATTTATTACTGCTATATAGTGTTTTCACGCTTCATCAATTAAAGACAAAGGAACTATAGTTCTAATTGTCACATCCGGTGCAAAGAGCATTGTAACATGTTTATATTCATTTCATTAGAGCAATATAGTATTAAAGGGTCAATGCAAGGAAGAACATAGTTAAAGGAGTTTAAATTGATTAGAGTTACTGTATTATACAATGTGATCTATTTAATCCATCTAAAAATAACTAATTTAACAATTAAAAGAACAATTTTTTTTCTATCAATATTTTGTGATTTTTGTGTATATTAAAAACTTGATACTATGATATCCATATTGAATTTGCTATACATCTTGTTTAAAATAAAATTTTCATTAAAAGTTTTAGGTTCAATTCTATTCAAGAACCAATGATTTTTTTACTAAACGAAAGGTACGAAATACAAAGTCTTCAGTTTAAATAAACATCATTATTATATCAATTCAAGATAGTAATTGCAAGAAGTACAAGCATGAACTTTAGTTGGAATGTCTGTTTTTCCCGTTCAAACTGTTGCCGTGTGTTGAATGAAAGCACCTCTGTTTATCTAGGAAATTCATCTATAGAAGCAACCGATAGAGAAGTAAATAAACAGATAGTGTTTAACAAGGTAAATAAGTGTAGTGGGATATTACTGCCAATAACAGAGCGTGATTAGGAGAACAGGGAATGCATGGTACTAGCAGTGAAAAAGATTAGGAACTGAATCTAAGAAATGAATCTACCTGGCGATTGAACGGAAGTTGGCGTGATACCGCATGATACCTGCATGCATCATGTTACCAATTAAAATACAGTATAAATCCTCTATAGTGAACGTCAATAAGTTCAACATAGAAGATTCAGTTCACTATAAAGGAATAGAGAGTTGAATAGAAAACTGGCCTTTTCATGGCAGACCATATAATATATTTTTTCTTTTTTAAATAAATTCATTCAGGATGGTTCACTACACATGACTTCATTATAGAGGAGTTGCACTGGTAGAACTCCTCTATAGTGAAATATAACTAATTCACTATATAGAGATTCATAGAAAACTTACGCAGACTAAACTAAATATGTTCACTATAGAGGACTCTACTATACAGGATGATTCACTATGAAAGGGAGACAAAAGTCCATGCGACAAAATCCATCAAAGACAAAATCCCGCACCAACAAAATCCCGCACCAACAAAATCCCGCAGCAACAAAAGCCCGCAGCAACAAAAGCCCGCACGGACGAAAGCTTATCAATGGTATCAAAATATTACTTTGTCAAATAGTTGCAACGTAACAAATTCTAAATATCGCGACATACATGGTCAAGTACTTGTGTTTAACGTGCTCTGGCTACAGGTGGTACATAACCAGCATAGGGGTACATTTACAGGAGTTCTACTGTAGAAGTATATAATCATTATTAAATTTTTTCTTATGTGTCCGAAGATTTAGAACTACTCAATAACTTGGAGCTTACCCAACTGCCACAAGAAAATTTGGAAGAGCATAAAGTTAGTGTTTGTTCTATGTCACAATTATACAAATCAAAATATTAAACAAGTTACTCACCTATGCTGAGTGAGGAAAAAGTTATGGTTGAATTTTAAAACTTTCGACTCATTCGCTACTTTGAATTTTTAACACAGAGCATTAAATAATTCTCGTAATAAATACTTCAACACTGTATACTGAATAGGCTTAGTCGAAAATAATTTTCTTTTCTCCACTCATAGAAAATGAAACGCTTAAGGGGTAACAATTTTATAAAGTAACTTAAAAATACCCCGTTCTTAATAGAGTTTGTAATTGAACCGAGTCGTGATTTTGGTAATAGAAGCGGGGCCTGCCTGCCTGTACAAACAATATCAGGGACAGTTATTTGCGTTAACTTATCTCTGAGCTCTAACAAAGTCATAATTAAAACAAACAAGGAGGACCATAAGACATGAAGCAAATCTACAGAACCTATAATTAAGCTAATGCTGTTTATAAAGTACGATCTGTACAGTTAAATGATACACTCAGGTTTAACCCTGCAGTGGTTATAGCTTAGTAGTTATATAGTTAACTATAGCAACAAAGGTTAAGAAGAACCCTAACTAACAAGTTAATTACAGTGTTACTTGGGGTATTAACGATGATGCCACTTGGCACCGTAATTGCGAGTAAAATGCACCAATTTTCTTCATTTCTTATCTGAGTTCTTTGTACTTGCATCTTATAGTCAGGATGGTGTACTAAATCTAGATGTTTACTGTACACACATATAGTGTAATTATAGGGATAAATCAGACAGAGTGCAATATAATTACCACTGTCACAGTATTAAATGAGAAGTAAATAAAATGTTTGTTAGGTTTATTTTTATTATTTTTAGTATAAATAATTTAATTAACATTAAACATAAAAGATGTTGAAATTAGTAAACTGTAGTTGTGAAACCACTATAATAAATTAATTTATATTAACAACATTATAGCTCTATTTATTCAAATAATAAATAATTATCAATGTATTTCACTAATAATTGATGGTACCTAAATATATACAAAAATAATTAAAATTTTCAAAATATTCTGAGGAAATTGTATCAATTTGCAAAATAATTAAATGAAATATCAATTAATTTTCTTTTGCACATAAATCATTTATTGTACCTTTTTATTTTTCAACATATAAAAAACATCTTTCAAAACATATTAAATTATTTTAAAATCATATTAGTTCTCGATTCTTTTTGATATTTCAGTTTTTCGTTCAAATAATAAAAAAAAACTTAAGAGTAGTTAATAAATTAAAAACTGACAAAACAAAAGTTACAACAAAAAACATGAAACTACATGAAAGACAGCATACATATCCAACCCCATTAATTAATGTAAACGATAAAAAAATTGCTATACATACATTAACGTTAACTTGGTAAACTATCAATTATTAATATGCATCAATATTAACTTGCAATGTAGACAAATAATGTTATAAAATGTATGTCAAATGAAAAATAAATAATGATTCTATTAAATTATAATAAAATCAGGGTACATTCCTAGTTCACGTTCCTATTTCAGTCAGGGGCGTGAAGTAGGAATGTACCATAAAATAAATACTTTATATATGATAAAATTAATTAGTATACGAAAATTAGATTACTTCAAAATATGTATCATTATTATTTGAAAAGTGTACAATAACAAAACATTTAAAAAATGATAAATAGTACTTGGAAACTGTGGAGCTAAAGTCCAATATAGTGATTAGTTATAGCAAGGCTTCATCCCAGGTACGGTATCCAGTTACAATGCTACCTTCACTCAATTAGATATCCTTCTTTGCCTTCATCACCTTCTTTGCCTTCATCACCTTCTTTGCCTTCATCACCTTCTTTGCCTTCATCACCTTCTTTGCCTTCATCACCCCCTTTGCCTTCATCACCTCCTTTGCCTTCATCACCTTCTTTGCCCTCATCACCTTCTTTGCCCTCATCACCTTCTTTGCCCTCATCACCTTCTTTGCCTTCATCACCTCCTTTGCCTTCATCACCTCCTTTGCCTTCATCACCTTCTTTGCCTTCATCACCTTCTTTGCCTTCATCACCTTCTTTGCCTTCATCACCTTCTTTGCCTTCATCACCTTCTTTGCCTTCATCACCTTCTTTGCCCTCATCACCTCCTTCACCTTGAATGGTCTCTTTCATCATTCACTGGCAGTAGAAATGAATGGCAAAAGCAGTGAATGAAAGCAATAATTACTGTCAAAAAATACTGAGGATTTTCCTTGATAGGTATTATGTACTTGTCATACACTACTGTTTGATTAATGATGAAAATGTATAATTTATGTAATGTAGTTATTCACTGAACACTTTTTATATAATCATTAGTACTCTTATATAATCATTAGTACTCTCATTTTATCATTAGTACTCTCATTTTATCATTAGTACTCTCATTTTATCATTAGTACTCTCATTTTATCATTAGTACTCTCATTTTATCATTAGTACTCTCATTTTATCATTAGTACTCTCATTTTATCATTAGTACACTCATTTTATCATTAATACACTCATTTTATCATTAGTACACTCATTTTATCATTAGTACACTCATTTTATCATTAGTACACTTATTTTATCATTAGTACACTTATTTTATCATTAGTACACTTATTTTATCATTAGTACACTTATTTTATCATTAGTACACTTATTTTATCATTAGTACTCTTATTTTATCATTAGTACTCTTATTTTATCATTAGTACTCTTATTTTATCATTAGTACTCTTATTTTATCATTAGTACTCTTATTTTATCATTAGTACTCTTATTTTATCATTAGTACTCTTATTTTATCATTAGTACTCTTATTTTATCATTAGTACACTTGTTTTATCATTAGTACACTTGTTTTATCATTAGTACACTTGTTTTATCATTAGTACTCTTATTTTATCATTAGTACTCTTATTTTATCATTAGTACTCTTATTTTTTCATTAGTACACTCATTTTATCATTAATACACTCATTTTATCATTAACACACTCATTTTATCATTAGTACACTTGTTTTATCATTAGTACACTTATTTTATCATTAGTACTCTTATTTTTTCATTAATACACTTGTTTTATCATTAGTACACTCATTTTATCATTAGTACACTCATTTTATCATTAGTACACTTATTTTATCATTAATACACTTATTTTATCATTAATACACTTATTTTATCATTAGTACACTCATTTTATCATTAGTACACTCATTTTATCATTAATACACTCATTTTATCATTAATACACTCATTTTATCATTGGTTCTTGTATTTTTAATTCACAGAATCATTCTATTTGCGTGACTCACTTCAATTAGGAAGAATTTAAGGAATGTTCTACCAGTTAGACATAAAATCCTATATTTTCCTAAACAATGCCCTAAATTACTAACACTTTACCTTGACCTGCTCACTGCTAATAAAGTTCAATTTTACTTTTATTGCGAATGATAGTCTTTTTAATTGATGGTCGTACTTTTTTGTTAGATGAGTAGGTTTTGGTAGTTCTAGGTGGTTATTCATCACACATCTTAAGTTCGGTTGATGAATACAATAATAAGTGATTAACTCTTATACTAGTGAGTACAGTTACTCACATGAGTAACAGTTACTCATATGAGTAACATATGAAAAGAGAATATATGTACCATCATAAACAATTATTATTAATTAGAATAAAAAATCAAATTATCAATAAATAAATTCATTGCGGAAATTATAGATTTTTTTATAAATTGGATGTGTTAAAATTGATATGAAATTATTGGTAATAATCCTAATAAATTCTTAACCATGAAAATAATTTAAAAATTCCAGATAATTATTTGAAATAAAAATAGGATACAATATTTTAATTGAAAAATTGATTTTTTGATAACTTTTGCGACTGATAGGGTAAGTTCTTAATTATCGGTCAGTTCCACATCTTCGGACACGTAAGAAAAAACGATATAATAATAAAAATAAAAATTAAATAATTCGTATTATATCGTTTTTTCTCACGTGTTCGAAGATGTGGAACTGACCGACAATTAAGACCTTACTTTAGTAGCAAACTGTAATGGTATTTACCCAGTGAATTTTTCACCGATAGTACAAAACAGTATGTAAATAAATGCATGATTATAACAACAGAGACTCTTGTAACTGATAGTACTCAATAGTACATAAGTACAGTATATCACAAGTGACTTTTAACTGATAGTACTCAATAGTACGTAACTACAGTATATCACAAGTGACTCTTTTAACTGATAGTACTCAATAGTACGTAACTACAGTATATCACAAGTGACTCTTTTAACTGATAGTACTCAATAGTACGTAACTACAGTATATCACAAGTGACTTTTAACTGATAGTACTCAATAGTACGTAACTACAGTATATCACAAGTGACTTTTAACTGATAGTACTCAATAGTACGTAACTACAGTATATCACAAGTGACTCTTGTAACTGATAGTACTCAATAGTACATAAGTACAGTATATCACAAGTGACTTTTAACTGATAGTACACAATAGTACGTAACTACAGTATATCACAAGTGACTTTTAACTGATAGTACTCAATAGTACATAACTACAGTATATCACAAGTGACTCTTTTAACTGATAGTACTCAATAGTACGTAACTACAGTATATCACAAGTGACTCTTGTAACTGATAGTACTCAATAGTACATAAGTACAGTATATCACAAGTGACTTTTAACTGATAGTACACAATAGTACGTAACTACAGTATATCACAAGTGACTCTTTTAACTGATAGTACTCAATAGTACGTAACTACAGTATATCACAAGTGACTCTTGTAACTGATAGTACTCAATAGTACGTAACTACAGTATATCACAAGTGACTCTTGTAACTGATAGTACTCAATAGTACATAAGTACAGTATATCACAAGTGACTTTTAACTGATAGTACACAATAGTACGTAACTACAGTATATCACAAGTGACTTTTAACTGATAGTACTCAATAGTACGTAACTACAGTATATCACAAGTGACTTTTAACTGATAGTACACAATAGTACGTAACTACAGTATATCACAAGTGACTTTTAACTGATAGTACTCAATAGTACATAACTACAGTATATCACAAGTGACTTTTAACTGATAGTACTCAATAGTACGTAACTACAGTATATCACAAGTGACTTTTAACTGATAGTACACAATAGTACGTAACTACAGTATATCACAAGTGACTTTTAACTGATAGTACACAATAGTACGTAACTACAGTATATCACAAGTGACTTTTAACTGATAGTACACAATAGTACGTAACTACAGTATATCACAAGTGACTTTTAACTGATAGTACACAATAGTACGTAACTACAGTATATCACAAGTGACTTTTAACTGATAGTACTCAATAGTACATAACTACAGTATATCACAAGTGACTCTTTTAACTGATAGTACTCAATAGTACGTAACTACAGTATATCACAAGTGACTCTTGTAACTGATAGTACTCAATAGTACATAAGTACAGTATATCACAAGTGACTTTTAACTGATAGTACACAATAGTACGTAACTACAGTATATCACAAGTGACTCTTTTAACTGATAGTACACAATAGTACGTAACTACAGTATATCACAAGTGACTCTTTTAACTGATAGTACTCAATAGTACGTAACTACAGTATATCACAAGTGACTCTTGTAACTGATAGTACTCAATAGTACGTAACTACAGTATATCACAAGTGACTCTTGTAACTGATAGTACTCAATAGTACATAAGTACAGTATATCACAAGTGACTTTTAACTGATAGTACACAATAGTACGTAACTACAGTATATCACAAGTGACTTTTAACTGATAGTACTCAATAGTACGTAACTACAGTATATCACAAGTGACTTTTAACTGATAGTACTCAATAGTACGTAACTACAGTATATCACAAGTGACTTTTAACTGATAGTACTCAATAGTACATAAGTACAGTATATCACAAGTGACTTTTAACTGATAGTACTCAATAGTACGTAACTACAGTATATCACAAGTGACTCTTGTAACTGATAGTACTCAATAGTACATAAGTACAGTATATCACAAGTGACTTTTAACTGATAGTACACAATAGTACGTAACTACAGTATATCACAAGTGACTTTTAACTGATAGTACTCAATAGTACATAACTACAGTATATCACAAGTGACTCTTTTAACTGATAGTACTCAATAGTACGTAACTACAGTATATCACAAGTGACTCTTGTAACTGATAGTACTCAATAGTACATAAGTACAGTATATCACAAGTGACTTTTAACTGATAGTACACAATAGTACGTAACTACAGTATATCACAAGTGACTCTTTTAACTGATAGTACTCAATAGTACGTAACTACAGTATATCACAAGTGACTCTTGTAACTGATAGTACTCAATAGTACGTAACTACAGTATATCACAAGTGACTCTTGTAACTGATAGTACTCAATAGTACATAAGTACAGTATATCACAAGTGACTTTTAACTGATAGTACACAATAGTACGTAACTACAGTATATCACAAGTGACTTTTAACTGATAGTACTCAATAGTACGTAACTACAGTATATCACAAGTGACTTTTAACTGATAGTACACAATAGTACGTAACTACAGTATATCACAAGTGACTTTTAACTGATAGTACTCAATAGTACATAACTACAGTATATCACAAGTGACTTTTAACTGATAGTACTCAATAGTACGTAACTACAGTATATCACAAGTGACTTTTAACTGATAGTACACAATAGTACGTAACTACAGTATATCACAAGTGACTTTTAACTGATAGTACACAATAGTACGTAACTACAGTATATCACAAGTGACTTTTAACTGATAGTACACAATAGTACGTAACTACAGTATATCACAAGTGACTTTTAACTGATAGTACACAATAGTACGTAACTACAGTATATCACAAGTGACTTTTAACTGATAGTACTCAATAGTACATAACTACAGTATATCACAAGTGACTCTTTTAACTGATAGTACTCAATAGTACGTAACTACAGTATATCACAAGTGACTCTTGTAACTGATAGTACTCAATAGTACATAAGTACAGTATATCACAAGTGACTTTTAACTGATAGTACACAATAGTACGTAACTACAGTATATCACAAGTGACTCTTTTAACTGATAGTACACAATAGTACGTAACTACAGTATATCACAAGTGACTCTTTTAACTGATAGTACTCAATAGTACGTAACTACAGTATATCACAAGTGACTCTTGTAACTGATAGTACTCAATAGTACGTAACTACAGTATATCACAAGTGACTCTTGTAACTGATAGTACTCAATAGTACATAAGTACAGTATATCACAAGTGACTTTTAACTGATAGTACACAATAGTACGTAACTACAGTATATCACAAGTGACTTTTAACTGATAGTACTCAATAGTACATAACTACAGTATATCACAAGTGACTCTTTTAACTGATAGTACTCAATAGTACGTAACTACAGTATATCACAAGTGACTTTTAACTGATAGTACACAATAGTACGTAACTACAGTATATCACAAGTGACTCTTTTAACTGATAGTACTCAATAGTACGTAACTACAGTATATCACAAGTGACTTTTAACTGATAGTACACAATAGTACGTAACTACAGTATATCACAAGTGACTTTTAACTGATAGTACACAATAGTACGTAACTACAGTATATCACAAGTGACTTTTAACTGATAGTACACAATAGTACGTAACTACAGTATATCACAAGTGACTTTTAACTGATAGTACTCAATAGTACGTAACTACAGTATATCACAAGTGACTTTTAACTGATAGTACACAATAGTACGTAACTACAGTATATCACAAGTGACTTTTAACTGATAGTACTCAATAGTACATAACTACAGTATATCACAAGTGACTTTTAACTGATAGTACTCAATAGTACGTAACTACAGTATATCACAAGTGACTTTTAACTGATAGTACACAATAGTACGTAACTACAGTATATCACAAGTGACTTTTAACTGATAGTACTCAATAGTACGTAACTACAGTATATCACAAGTGACTTTTAACTGATAGTACTCAATAGTACATAACTACAGTATATCACAAGTGACTTTTAACTGATAGTACTCAATAGTACGTAACTACAGTATATCACAAGTGACTTTTAACTGATAGTACTCAATAGTACGTAACTACAGTATATCACAAGTGACTTTTAACTGATAGTACACAATAGTACGTAACTACAGTATATCACAAGTGACTCTTTTAACTGATAGTACTCAATAGTACGTAACTACAGTATATCACAAGTGACTTTTAACTGATAGTACACAATAGTACGTAACTACAGTATATCACAAGTGACTTTTAACTGATAGTACACAATAGTACGTAACTACAGTATATCACAAGTGACTTTTAACTGATAGTACACAATAGTACGTAACTACAGTATATCACAAGTGACTTTTAACTGATAGTACTCAATAGTACGTAACTACAGTATATCACAAGTGACTTTTAACTGATAGTACACAATAGTACGTAACTACAGTATATCACAAGTGACTTTTAACTGATAGTACTCAATAGTACATAACTACAGTATATCACAAGTGACTTTTAACTGATAGTACTCAATAGTACGTAACTACAGTATATCACAAGTGACTTTTAACTGATAGTACACAATAGTACGTAACTACAGTATATCACAAGTGACTTTTAACTGATAGTACTCAATAGTACGTAACTACAGTATATCACAAGTGACTTTTAACTGATAGTACTCAATAGTACATAACTACAGTATATCACAAGTGACTTTTAACTGATAGTACTCAATAGTACGTAACTACAGTATATCACAAGTGACTTTTAACTGATAGTACACAATAGTACGTAACTACAGTATATCACAAGTGACTCTTTTAACTGATAGTACTCAATAGTACGTAACTACAGTATATCACAAGTGACTTTTAACTGATAGTACACAATAGTACGTAACTACAGTATATCACAAGTGACTTTTAACTGATAGTACTCAATAGTACGTAACTACAGTATATCACAAGTGACTTTTAACTGATAGTACACAATAGTACGTAACTACAGTATATCACAAGTGACTCTTTTAACTGATAGTACTCAATAGTACGTAACTACAGTATATCACAAGTGACTTTTAACTGATAGTACTCAATAGTACGTAACTACAGTATATCACAAGTGACTTTTAACTGATAGTACTCAATAGTACGTAACTACAGTATATCACAAGTGACTTTTAACTGATAGTACTCAATAGTACGTAACTACAGTATATCACAAGTGACTTTTAACTGATAGTACACAATAGTACGTAACTACAGTATATCACAAGTGACTCTTTTAACTGATAGTACTCAATAGTACGTAACTACAGTATATCACAAGTGACTTTTAACTGATAGTACTCAATAGTACATAACTACAGTATATCACAAGTGACTTTTAACTGATAGTACTCAATAGTACGTAACTACAGTATATCACAAGTGACTTTTAACTGATAGTACTCAATAGTACGTAACTACAGTATATCACAAGTGACTTTTAACTGATAGTACTCAATAGTACGTAACTACAGTATATCACAAGTGACTTTTAACTGATAGTACACAATAGTACGTAACT